>CAJVPP010002078.1:0-16435 GCA_910592005.1 Funneliformis mosseae
ATTTGGAATTTATTATACAATAAGAAAACTTAAACAAATTTAAATGTGTTCACTTTGTCTGGTTTTGTTGCAGTATATCCCATATATTGAGAATTCATATGAATATTTTATATTAACAGTATTTGAGGGTGATAAAGAATCACCTATAAATCTGCTTCTATTAAATATTTATAAATATAATAATAACTTCCTTCTTAATAATAAGTTATAGCACTAAATAAACGTGAAAAAATCTTTCTTATATGTTTTTACTATAATAACTGGTTTTTAATATTATACATTGTAAGTGTATATTTGATGTATTACTTAGCTATATAAAGTTCAGGTTCATATAAAAAATTAGGTATTATAAAATATATTACATCATTTTCAATCATATTGTTGATAGGATTGATAATCTAATAAATACTATGTATATGTGTAGTACTTCTATTCTAAAATTCAATCCTATCAAAAAAATTTATGATTTTACCAAAATAGTAAATTCAGGTTTTTATAAAGTTTTTTTTTTAAAATTGAAATCTGTATACAAAATAATTTATACAATAAAACAGTCTGTTAGTTAAAAGAATATCACTATTATCACTATTAGAAAGAATATTATGAAGGTGTAATCAACAACTTTAGTCATACTAAGTATTATAAATAAAGTTAATAATCCAATCTTGTGAATTATCATGTTTAAATAAAGTTGTTTTTGATGATAATAGAAGTCTTTAGTATTTATAAAGATAGGAATTAGTATTGTTTTAGATATTATAAGATAAATAGAAACTGAATTGAAGTAATTCTTTAGCAGAAATTATTATTATTACTAGAAGTAAGATGAGATCATAAAAGTAAATGTTATGTATTTTAATGATGCTTTAATTTTTCAAGTTAAAGATATGATCAGGATAGCCAATAATAGTAAAATCTCTATCTATATCAATATTCATTAATCTTTGCTTAATATATTTTTTATAAGTTTTTATACAGTTTTCATTATCAATTAAATTATTTTGTAATATATCATGAAAGTGATCTTTACCATCTGTAAAGAGTTAAGTAAAGATTAAAGGTTCTAAATTTATATTATAAGTTAAAATTAGTAATCGTAATAATTCACTCTTTTAAATAAAACTTATTATAAGTCTTATATAGTGAAAATTCTCATTATAGACTTCATTGAGAAAATCATATTCTAGGACAATTATATCATATGTATTGACAGGAGATGTAGTGAAATCAGATTGAATATGCTTTATTTTTGAAAAAGAGTTATTTAATCTATTATTTAATGATAAAATAGATGTAAAAAGATAAAGATAAGGGTTATTTTGTGCTAACCAAACAGCAGTTTATTATAGAGTTTCATCATGAATTAAAGTTTCAAAATCATTAATAGAATGATTATTCTTATTTAATTCTAAAAAAGCTTCTAATATTCTAAAATATAATGCACAAGTCTTGATATTATGTGAATAGTTAATAATTCTAGTAAAATTTCTATATTTAGAATAAGAATTACTATTTGGTATTCTTTTCAAGGAGTAGTAAAGATAAATAGATGAAAGGTGATTTCTTTTATGTAAAGAAATAAAAAAGATTTCTTTTGGTAAAGGAGATAGATAAGAAAAGAAAAATCTTATAAAGTGTTCTTATATGACTTGCATATAAAAATTCTTAATTCAGAAATATAATTAGTATTTGAATTAAAAAAATAAGGAAATGTTAGATATATGTTATTGTAAAGGATAAATAATTAATAGATCATAAAATATCTAGGATGCTTTTTCAGGATATAAAAGTTTTTCACAATATATACAAGGGATTTATAGATATTAAGCTAAGATATTATTTTGAAATCTATAATATAATCTCAAAAAGATCTCTAATACAATATATTAGATGCATAAGGTGATGATCTTTGAAGATTAATGATAGATTTATTAATGATTCAATGTTAGAATTATTATTAAGTATATTAGATAAATCTATTAAAATTTTATAATCATTATTATATATATATATTATAAATTAATGAGTTATTTCTTATTAGTATGTTTTTTTCTAATTTCAGATTTATTTTGAGATTATTTTTTTGCACTTTAAATATTTAAATGATATCTTTGTAAGTTTTTTTTCATATTATAAATTTATAAATTTATTATTTTGTTAAATAAAAAAAAGATAACAATATAATGTATTTTTCATTTATTTGTTTCATTAAATTATTTATTTTATTTATTATAATACCTAAGAAATAAATTTTATACAAATATAAACAATAGCTATTGTATTTTTTTTATTGTATTTTATTTCATTGTATAATGTATAAAATGCTAAAAATGTTAAATAAATATATACATATAATATTATCAGATAATATTTGCATAACGTTTATTCAATCAAAATCAATTATTTTTATAAATCATATAAAACATTTTTTTAAATCTTTATACTTCCAAGGATTTCAGAATCAAAATTTACAAAAAAAAAAGGTAGAAAAAGAATGTTAGTATATATTTCTATAGGTAAATAATTAACTTGCATTTCTCACATCTAAGGTTGCTAAACAAAACCTAGAGATTTTACAAGTTATTTAAATAAAAAAAGGTAAAATTTAGCAAAATTATATTAAATCTTATTAAAAAATCTGCAAAATTTTAGAAAAGACAAAACTATATTAAAGCTTATAAAAATGTAAAATTATATCAAAATTTTAGTAAAAAATTAGTAAAATTATAATAGATATTTTGTCAAATCCAAAATGAGTTTAGACAAGCAACCTTATCCATACCACTGAATTAATTTTTTAAGGATTCCAGAGTCAAAATCTATAAAAAGAAAAGACAAAAAAAGAATGTTAATATATGTTTTTATAGGTGAATAACTAACCTGCACCCCTATACTACTAAAATAATTTTTCAAAAAGTTCAGAGTCAAAATCTACAAAAAAGAGCATATCCTGATGGGATATAGTGAATGCTTTTAATTTAATTTTTATTTTTTAAAAATGATGATAAGAAAAATTTTGTAGGAAAATTGTAAAAATATTTTTGTTTTAGATTGTAATATAAAAAAAATAAAAAAAAAATAAAGTTTTATTTTTTATAATAAATCAATTTTTTATTTATATACCAAAAAAAATAAATTAAAATTCAATTTTCTTTTTTTATATAAATTCAAAAAAAACACAAAAATTTTTAAATTAGCTTTACTATTAATTTTGTTAAATAAATAAAAAAAAACTAAAAATTTAAAATAACTAAAAATAAAATTTAAAACTTTAATTAAATAAATTTAGGAATAAAATAGCTATTCTTCTTATAAAGTATTATTATTAATCATAGATCAGTAGTAGTAGTAGTTGTAAAGGTCATATCGGCAACTATTGATAGGATAGATTTATTTTTAAAGCTTCAGAGACATACCTATTTTTAATCCCATTTATTTGACTTAAAGTTTTCTACCTTATTTTGAAGTAACACCTTAGAAGTATGATTTATTTGATTATTACTTGATGATAACATTAAATTATAATATATTTAAAGCTTATTGACTATTATTATTATTATTTCAATTAGTAAAAATCAACAAAATGTTTTTAAGTTTAAGCGCATACTTTTTAAAAATCATTTTATCTTATGTAATTTTATCAATCATAGATAGAATATAAATAATTATATTTACTAATATAGTGGTTATTAATCTTATAGTTTATTTTATAAAATTAGTTTTATTTACGAGATACTTAAGGTTAAGATTATAAAATGCATCAATTCAAAATTCATACTATTCTCTTTCACTCAAGTTCTCTTCAACATAAAAATTAAAATATAATTTCCCATTTATATTTTTTATAGTTTTAGTTGTATACTCTAATATTATTATATTTAATCTAATATATAG
Source organism: Funneliformis mosseae (assembly GCA_910592005.1). Classification (NCBI taxonomy): domain Eukaryota; kingdom Fungi; phylum Glomeromycota; class Glomeromycetes; order Glomerales; family Glomeraceae; genus Funneliformis; species Funneliformis mosseae. The sequence goes on from CAJVPP010002078.1 coordinate 3,895, forward strand.
TATAATATTATAATATAAATTCTGTATAATTTTATTAATATAGTATTTACCTGATTATTTCATTTATAAATAAAACAAATATTAATTTAATTAACAAGATTAAAAGAATTTGATAAATAACATAAAATGAAATTAATCACATATAGAATAATATCTAGTAGAGATCTGAATTGTTCAATTTGTAGTCAAATCATTTGGATTTGACCAACTGATTATGATGATCGATTAGACAAAAATATTGACTGGTTAGTTGGTCATTTAATCAATTATCACCAACTATGAATGGATAACCAGATAATCAGATATTCAAATATTTTGGATCCATTGTTTAATAAGCATGCAATATCTAAATTAATTAAATAAAAATGAGACATTTCATTTCATATTTTTTTGTTCAAATTTTTTTTACAAAATGAGTTTGATGCAAATTACAATGATGATGTTTTTTAGTAAAGAAGTAATTCTAAAAGTTTCATTTGACGATAGAGATTGTAACCAGTTAAAGCAGTTAACATGTTGACCGATTAATGATTTTTTTTAACTGGTTAAAATAGATAAATTTAGCTCTGATCGAAATTTAATTACTAGCAAGAATTAAGATTTTTATGATTGCAAAATATTTTCAACTCCAGCCAAATTTATTAGTATTGGTATAAGTTAATTTTAACCAGTTAATGAATATTTTTAACTGGTTATTAACCGATTAAAGAATTTTGGCCTCTATTTAACGAAAAAGGTTAATATAGTTTCTTTCAGAAGAAATCTGATTATAGTAATTAGCAAAAAATAATGAAATAATTAGTACAATATAATCTGTTATTATTGTTGATAATAAAGATAAGTTCAAAATATATATTTTTTTGTTTTAATTAATATATTAATATTTTAGTTGTTTCAACTAATCAATTATTCAGATGATCTGGATAAATTGAATAATCGTCATTAATCAATGATTAATTTGAATAATAATCGATTATAAATTTTATGAACGATTGATTAATCAAATACAAAATTTTTGACCGATTCAGACCTCTAATATCTAGAATATGTAAAAAATTTTCTTTTCAAAAAATACATTATTAATATCAAAATCTTTAATTTAAAATTCAATATTTTGATCTGATAGAATAAATGCCTTAAATTTCAAATATATAACTTTTATTAAATTATTATCATCAATTCTAGATAATACTGTAATTTCTTTAATAGTAAATTTTTAGATTAGTCATTTTATATATTTATAGATATATCAAATCATAAAAATCTTTATTGATATTATTTTAATTTTAATTTTTTTTAATAAAGAATAATTTCTTATTTTTGTTTTGATAAAAAAATATTTTTTTTTGCTTTTTATTATTTCATTAAAGAAAAAAATTTTTTTAAAACTTTTCATTATTTATCTAATAAAAAAATTAACATAAGCAAAATTCAAAAAAAAAATCTCACTAATTTTTATTAGCATATTTTTGAATTTAATAGATCAGTTTTATTGTTATAAAATAAAAATATCAGAAAATATATATAAAGACCTTAAGAAATATTATTATTTAAATATTAATTAAGATGAATTAACATTTTTAATCTACTATTATCTCGAAAAGCACTTTAATACTAATATTATTTGGTTAAACTAATTTATTTTTTTATTAATAAAAAAATAATATTTTTGCTTTTGTATTGTTAAAAAAAACCAAATATTTTTATTATATAATTTGAAAATAAATTATATATAATTTAAATATGAAAGATAAAAGGATGAAATATTATTATTTTGAATCTAATATCTACTTATAATCAATAAACATACTTAATCAATTAGGATTATGATTATGATTATGATTAAGAATTTTTTATATTAAATCTATAATCAAAATTGTGTAGATTAATTTAACCAAAAAGAGTATTATAAATAAGTATTTTATTGATCTTAAAATGAGAATTTCATGAGAATTATCTTAATATTTATTATTTTAAAAAAATTATATTAAGCTGCTTATATTACTCTATACAAAGATCAGAATAGAAAAAATATAAAATCTGTTTTCTTCTCTACAATATTCTATTTAATATATAATTTAATCTTACAAATTATACTTTTAATTAAATTTATTAAAGTAATATTAGAAATTTGATTTTATTTTTATATAAAAATACTTTTCATTTCTTTTTACTTTTATAAAAAATTTTATAATATTTTTTAAATAAAAATATAATTAATTAGTAATTTTTTAAAGATAAATAAATAATAAATTATTATTAAAAAAATTAAAATTTTAAATTTATATATCTTGCTATATATTAATCTTAAAAATATAATAATACTATCATTTAATAAATCTTATTTAATGAGATAAATCTAATAAACTAAAATAATTATTACTTAATATTATTTTTTAAAATAAAAAAAATAAAAAATTAATATATATTAATAATTATTAATTTAAAAATTTAAAAATATTATTATTAATGTATTTTAATATGACAAATCTAATAAACTTTATTTTATCATTTTATAATCATTAAATGTTAAAATATTTTAAGTTTTTTTTTTTTTTTTTATTTTAACGTGCAGTAGCTTTGCATAATCTTTATTAAAAGTAAAGTAAAGGAAAAATTACAAATTACAAATGAGAGAGTACAAAAATTTCTATCTAGTAAGGACTAAATCAAAACCAACCTTGCATCATTCTAGACTAACCTACCCTAAACTAATTTAAAATAGGTTCTACCATCCAGTATGGGGGACTGGTTACTACCGTTCCAAAAATTTGACCAATGCGATCCAAAGAGGAATAAATGATGAAAGTAGGAAGGGATAGTGAAGGTGTGGGGGGTGGAATCAGGAAAGCCAGTTGATACAGTATTTTTTTTTCGATCCTTGAGAGACAAGTTGTATTCATCTTCAAATTTCTTTAGGGTGGCATATCGATCGAGCCAGAGAGCTTTAATTTTTTCATAAGTGAAGTGATATGTTAAGAAAAGTAAATCACGGATGAGTGACTTATTATTTATTATTTGATGTAGTTTTGTCGTAAGCAAGGACGGAACTATGCCTTTTATAAAATCAATGAAATTAAAAGATGAGTGTGTAGAATTAAGGTTCCAAATATCCATTGAAATGATACTTGCTATATCAAATTGTTGATTGAGTTCAGACAAATACTGAGAGAGGAAGGCGATAGTATCTAATAAAATGTCGTTGACTTGTTGTGAAGTATGATGGTAAAGCCAGATGTGATCGAAATTCTCCAAGCTAGTAAGGTATTTAGGGCAGGGCCATGAAGGATCATATAGCTTGGGGTGACGTAATTTGAGTACCTCCAGTATAGGGAGGAGTTCAAGCAGAAGTTTGACTTTAGATTTTCGTATAGAGGAGGCCTTATAGGATGTGACTGAATCACTTTCATTATCATTGAGTACGAAGGCAGTGTTGATCTAGTCTACCTCTAGTGTTGAGTATTTTTTAAAATGTGGAAGGAGTTGAATGTTGTGAAAGTCAATGGAGTTGAGGATGTCTTTGATAAAAAGTCGTGGAGGCGCCAGAACAATCTGGTTGTTGTAATGGAAGGTATAGTTGAAACCTAAATTTGACTGTATTAGAGTTGTATGTAGACTTATTTCTTTAGCAAGTCGGTCAATTTCATTATTATAGTGGTCATCAGCATGAGCTTTGACTTTATAGAATGTGATATCTATGTTTTTTTCTTTTAGCTGGCGGAAGAGTGAACACCAAATAGGATAATTTGAAGCTTTAAAAATGGGGTTGTATGTGAGAACGCAAGAAAGAAAATAATTTATTTTTAAATAAGAGGCTATGGTGACTGACGAATCTGTGAAGATGTCGATATTGGAATTAGGGGGTGAAACTTGAATTGCAGCTAAAACCGTTACTAATTCAGTTAGAGAGGAAGAAGGTTGAGGAAGGTAATAGAAGCATTAAAGGAATAAAGAGGTACTGATGGATCAACTTATAATCAGGCAATCCCCATACGAAATGAAGAACTACCTAAATTAAAGAGAACCGTCAGTGTAAAATGAAAGGTTAGTTGATTGTGAGAATAGAAGCGAGAGATTATCTAATTGAGTAGCTATAACAGAAGTAAAAATATTCGATAAGATAACGTTAATAGGAGGTATAGAAAGTTCAATATTAAAATTGGGATCTGTGTGAATTTTAAAATTAAAAAAGGCCATTTCAAAGATCATATATGGAGAAAGGGGACAAAGATAACCAAGGTTATGTGTGGGAAAAGCATGTAAAATTGAACATAATGGTAGCGCTAATTTAAAGAAGCATGAACAATTTTTGTTTCTTATATTGGAAGGTATAAAAGTGATATTGTCATTTATAGAACAGCTATTACACGCGATAAGGACAGATTTCCAAGAAGTTTTCACTTGAAAATGAAAGTGTTGTATATGTACAATGTTTGAGTCTATCTTAAACACTTTACCAACTATCGATGAGTTAGAAGGTAAGTGCCATCCTACTGTGAAGTGGGTCGTACTTTTGATATAAATCAGGGGTCTAGTACGAATGATATTATTATGAGGATGTTGGTAGTGTAGTGGGATGTTTCTATTGGAATTGTTGTGTAATAATAAGTTCTGAAGGTTGACGAACCATGTTGGTAGTTTTGGGAGGTGAAGTGCAGCTGTGGAAAATTTGAGATCTGGTAAGGTAAAGAGAGCTGAACCATCTGAAGTAGTTATCTGATCAATAAACATTAGGTTTTTTTTTCATAGATTATTAGCATGTTTTCTAAATAATGTACGGCCATATATATCAAATAGGAGTATATGACCTTCGATTATGGTGTTATCTGTTGTTTGACTGTTGGTAATTGTGATGTCAAATGATTTCAGATTTGATAATAATGCAGACCACCAGTCTTTAAATTTGTAAGATGCGTCATATGGCTAATGAGCAAGCGGTGATCGAACAAGCCATTCATTGATTTAGAGTTGACGACTACAAATTAACGTAGTATTATCTAAGAGGCCTTTGTCATTGATCATTTTAGTGAAGTTAGCAATTTTCGCTTGGAGTTGAGCTGAAAATAAATGTGTCACGTTATAAAATATCGAGAAGTGTATGACAGCTAACGGCATGCTTTTGGTCATATTCATATTTGATCTAAAGATCTTCTGGTATGTTTTCATTATTCTGTCGCAGAATTTGTAATCAAGAAAAGTTAATTGTGAACAATATAAAATATGTGGTAATAAGACTGAATTAAAAACAATTTTAAGTTGTTTGTCAGTGATATATTTTTTTTTCATAGTTGCAGCAGCGGCTGCTACCTCATTGTAAACTTATTGGCGAATAAAAGAACTATTAGGGATTAGTGAGATCTAAATGCCTAAATATCGAGTAGACGTTTTTAAGTCTAAGGGTTTAATCCATTCTTCATTATGTGTGAGTTTGAAGTGTACCGGTTATGCGATAGGAATGGAGGTGAGCAGGACAGACTTATCCCAATTGACGAGGATACTGTTGAGTTGATAGAAATCATCTGCTATGGAAAGGATTAATTCTAAATCTTCTTTGGATTTACTAATCCAGAGCGTATCATCCATATATGCAAGTGTGGAAATGTTGGTTAATAGTGAGGATTTAGTTGAAAAATTGATATTGGGACGCCATTCTGCCGATAAGTTATAGCTGAGCGAGGTGTTTTAGATGCGACAAAGAAGGGGGTCATAGTATATACACCACAGAATTGGAGATATGATTTCTCCTTGATCGATTTCTGAAAAAACGGGATATAAATTAGTGTTACCGTGCACGGTAAAAATCTGGTTAAAATGGTTTGAAAAAAGAGAAGTGACGAATTTGAGAAATGCGTTAGGGAGTTTAAGACGGTTGAGTGCACGCAGGAGCATGGTGAGGTTTACACAATTATAAACCTTGGACATGTCCTGGAATAAAATCCAAAGATCTTTTTCTTTATTTGAAAGACGATCGTATTTGATGTTATCTATGATATAAATTGGTTCAAATGTGGAGTGGAAAGGCAGACTAGCGAAATTGTGACCTTTTAAGGCATTTTCCTTGGACAATGTATCTAATAGTCGTTTATTAATCAATTTGACTAAAGCTTTACGTGGGCATTCCAGTAAAGTTATTGGGCGAGTGTTGTTGAAGTTGTATTCCCAGAGTTTTGGTTTGGGAATGGGGTATACGAAAGCAAGGTTCTATCGATCAGGTGTGCAGGACAATATCAAACATGCGCAGGCTAACATCCAAAAAACTTTGTTCATTTTAGGACCTAAATGTTTTAGCATTTCATTTGAGACTTTAGAAGGGCTGGGCGCTTTATCATTGGGTAGCGTTTTGAGGAGTTGATACCATTTATCTTCTTTTGATGGATCCATAAGGTGATTATATATCGATTCATTGATGGAGGAAATTGGTTCATACTAAGGTTTCCAATCATCAGTGAGTTCAACGAAGTGGTGGTGTGTACCTGTGGTTTGTTGGAAGTGTCGATTGGTTTCCCTTTTGACTTCGTCTGCCGTTGTTAAAAGGCCAAGGTCGTTGGTCGAATTATCTAGACATTGATCAAGGATTATAGTGTGACGTTTTCTATCAAGAATAGAATTGAACATTTTAGATTGATCATCATAAAAGTTATCATAGCGCTGTTTGAGCGCAGCTTTGATTTGTTTAGATTTATTTTTATCTTTCTCAAGTTTGATCGCAGTCATGTGAACTTTGTAAATGTCAGATAGAAATGGTTTGGCTATTTCCAGGTCTTGTAATGTTGGTAAAACGACAGTGGGCCAAGGAAGTTGGTAGTGTAAGATCAATGGAAGTGCTTGTTGATAAATAGTCATCCAATTTTCTGGAACAACATATGTGCGGAGGCCTTGTTTGGTAAGACGTTGTAATTTCTAGACGGCTACCAGTTGTTTATACATATTTTTCAATAGACGAGAATGTAAATCTTTTGAATGAGCTGAAGAGTGTCGTATAGGTATACATTTGTCTGCAGCTTTGATAATACATCCTTGGATAAGGTCTCAAAAGAAATTCAGCGCATTTTTTGAATGTAATTTTTCTGAAGAGAGGTTAGTTAGTTGGCAGTTGTTAACGTAAGTGTCGACTTGTTTAGAGAATTTGGTCCATAATTTGTCATCCATTTGGTCAAATTGGTAAGCTTTCTTCTTAATTTGGTTTTTAGTTTTGGCTGATATGTTAATTTCAGCGATACTTATGTTGGTGAAAACAATCAAATGATCTGAGACATGTGAGTCGACTGCGGTTGTATCTGTAAAATTAATACCTGCAGCTAAGAGTGAAAAGCAGTAGATATGATCAATTCTCGTTAGTTGGTATCTAGCCGAATGGAAAAAGGAGGGAAAAAACTGGTTGGCGTTATCATGGATTAGGTCAAAAACGTTAAAAAGCTGTAATTCGTCTAATTGTGAAAAGAACAAGTTGACATGGGACATATTGCTGGGTCTATCGGGTACTGCGTTAAAATCCCCTAATAAAATTATTTCTATATTTAAGCCTTTTGCTTCAGCGATCAGTTTGATGGTATCGTTGTATGTTTATTTACGTAGGGTTTTGTTTGAACTTGAAATGTAGCAGTTGATAAGGCGAATACGAAATTTATTTCAAAATTGGAAGTCTACGAAAATTATGCGACCATATTTTCTATTATGTTTATAAATATGATCAGCGAAACGTTTGTTGATTAAAAGTCTGACACCTGTACCAGATGTTTGAGTATCTTCGAAGTTGAAAAAGGAAATATATTGAGACGAGGTCGAGTTATTAAAACTGAGAATGTCATTTCTCGACTTAAAATTTGTTTCTTGAATGCCAATGATGTTTAATTTGTCGAAGTTGTAGTGGTTAATTAACGCTTGTTGTTTGTGTGTTTGAAGGAAGGAGCAAACATTGTGTATTGCGATATTGATACGGGAAAAATTATTTATCGAAGGGTTATCTAAATTGTTATTAAAAGAATTAGTTGTATTCATTTTATTTGAGCTACTAGGGCTAGCTCTATTATTATTCTCTATTGTATTAATCATTAAAGATATTTAGGTAGGGGCAGGGCAAAAACTTCATTTACATCTTTGGTATAGCTGGAGGGTGGGGTTACCTCAGCTATATCAATAAATGCATTAGGATCAATTTTGAGTTGAGTTTGGAGAAAGCGTTGCATGTTCGCGATGGCTAAACTAGCATTATTCAATTTGGTGAAGTTGGCTTCTAAACTGGTTTTTAATAGGGTATTTTCTTCCTTGAGGTGGATGATTTCAATGGCTTGTTTATTAACTATATTATCTTTGATATTTGAGCCGACTAAAAACTCGTGTCCTTCTTCAGTTTCCATGCCATCTTCATTAAAATGTTTATTTAGTAATTCAGCTTGGTGTGGTAAAAGTGTATCAATATTAAGAACTGATTCAATCGCAATAACTCTTTCAATGATGCAGTGTATATCACGATCTAACTTGGTTAATTGGCCTGCGATAGTTTCGAGTTGGTTTGAGATTTTGGTGAGCATATCAGGTTGGTCATTTTGACCGTTGTTATCCTTAGGACTGCGGTAGTTATAATTATGTTCATAGTCGTCCGTCCACAAGCTGTGAGCATGGATACTTGCATCCAGTGTTTCTTTACCCTTGTTGTTAACTGGTTGCTTGGGTTTGTTAGACTGAAAAACAGGATGAGGATTTGGTTTGTTGATTTGCTGTTTAGGGGAGACAGATGTAGGTTTAGGAATTGTATTTGGACTTTTAGGGTCATTATTTTGGTTTGATGGAACTTTGTTGAATTGGTTCGTTGTGTTTAGTGTTGATTTGTTTGGGTTAGATATTTTGGGTTTATTTAAGGGAGCCCGATAGTTACGGAACTGTGCCGGTTGGAATCTTTGGTAAAGTTGTTGTGTTTGCCGGTCTCTAGGGGATAATCTTTTTTTTTGACAATTTTGTGACTGGTAACCAGGGGTTTGGCAAATGAAACAAAGCTTTGAATTCGGGTCAGCCCAGATCAGTCTTTTTCTGTCGAAATAGAATGTTTCTCCATTTTTTGCGGCATCCATTATTTCTTTATCTTTGAAGTAAAAGATAGTATATTAAAGGTTGCAATAGTTGGCACGTGATTTAGGGATGACCCAAGCTATAGCCTCAATTGCATTACCGATTGAGATGAGGTGACGGCCGTTGGTGTCGAGAGGTAGGTTTATGAGTTTAAAGAAAATTGGGATTTTTTCCTGACGTCTTCATTCGATATTGTACAAGGATGAATTCGAACAAGGTCTTTTAGGATGAAGTAGCTGTTAAGTTTGTTCAGGGTGGTCATGTCTGTATTTTCTTCAAAGGTGATAGTAGCTTGCTGCCATAAATTTTTAGTAGACATTGTACATTTGGTGATCTTCCCGAAAAAGGAAAATGTGGATCTCAAATTTGATTCTGTAGTAGAGATCGGGATCTCAGTTACTCTGATCGATAATTCTGAGATATATTTTGTGGCTGGTTTAGTGATCAGGGGTGAAAACGTGTTATTTTCTAAACAAGGAATTTTGAGGGTGACTGCATGATTGGCTTCATCACATGAGGTAAATCCAATTTGAACAATTTTTTTGTTGGGGTCGTCGGGATGAGTGCGTACTGATGCACTAATGAAAGAGGCATAATGTGATGCAAATATGTCACACGCCTCATTTTGTTTTTCTCGATTAGTTTTGGTTGGAAAGAAGCGATCGGCGGCACAGTAGGCAAAGTAGATTGGGCTTCCGTTTCTCGTTCAAGGTGGATACCACTAGCTTTGTTTTTGTCCTTATCAAAGCCATTTTCAGTAGCGTCAAAAGCTTGGTCGATATCTATCAGGACTTTTGGCGAAGATGAGGAAGTTTCAGGTGTTTTTCCTTTATCGCTAAGTGAACGAGCGGTCGTATCAAGTTCTATGTCAGAAGATGCGACATTTTCTGGAATATCTTTTAAAGATGAAGCTTCAGTTACTTGAGGAAGTTCAATAAACTGTTTCTTAGCAGGTCATTGCTGTTGGTCGTTGTTAGGAGAAGAAGAGCGAGTCTTATTAGACTTATTGTTGTTGTTGTTGTTTCTGTTTTTTTTCGGTCATATTGAAATTAATATTATCTATATTCTGTTTGTTAAAATATTTTAAGTTTTTCAAAATATTTTATAAATAATTTTATACTTACAATTTAAAAGATATGGGCTGATGCAAAAAGATTTGTACTTCATCTAAAAAGGAAAAGATTTATACTAAAAAAAAATATCATACAGCTAAAATAAAATGGGCTGAAAAAAAAATATATATTAGAATGGCTTTAAATAAACATTTTTTACTATAGTTTTTTTATTTTATTACCTATAGTTCCCTCATGAAACGAAGTGATATACTATTAACTGATAATGAAAAGTCAATGGTAATCTCCATTTACAATTATTTTTTGGGATTAATTTTAAAACAAAAAACTATCAGAAGACCACATTATACAAGCAGGTTTCTGATGCATTAAATATATCAGAAAGTATGGTTGGAGTAATTGTGGCAGATTGAAATAAGTGTGGTAATAACATTTTTACATCGTATAAAACCCTTGATCAACCTAAATTGCAACCTAATGAAAATATTTCAAAAATTTTATGTACGAAAATTTTAAATTCTAACAAAATAGCTGAACAACTTTCTACATATATCTTACAACAGTTTCTTGCTGAAAAAGGATATGACTTTTCTAAATGAAAGCTTCTTCAAATACTACACTGGTTAGGCTTTTATTATGGTCAGAAAGTAGAGTTCTAAATAAGTCGAGTTGAGTCAAGTTTAAAGATTAACTCGACTCGACTCTCTTTTTTCAAATTAAGTCAAGTCAAATTTATTTTATAAAATCTTTCAATTTGATTTCATTCGAGTTATATAAATTTAAACTCAACTTGATTTGACTTGATTCGATTTTAACTCAATTTGACTTTGAAAAAAAATAATAAAAAAAAAACGAAAAGATCAGGGGAGGGGGAGAGAAGGGGGGAGGAGAGAGAGGAGAAAAGGGGAGGAGGAGGGGAAAAAAAAGAGCAAATGATTTGTTATCGTTCAAATTAACTCGAGTTAACTTGAATTAAGTTGAGTTTAAATTGAGTCGAGTTAAATATTTAACTCGACTTGAATTTGACTTGACTCGCAAATCATCAAGTCAAAAAAACATAAACTCAACTCGATTTAAACTCGACTCAGCTTATCTGACTCGTAAGTTAACTCAACTCGTCTAGAACTCTATCAAAAAGAATGTTTATGAATCATCAAATAATATTGTATTTTGTAGTTATTATCTTTATTTTCATTTTGCCAACTTAGAAGGTTAAAATAATATTTCACGTTATTCAGAAGTTTTTCTTGATGAATCATACTGCTACTTATATTATAATGCTCGCAATATATGAGTTTCTCATCATAATGTTATTTTAGCATCTGAATATGATCTGTTGATAGTAATTTTTGAAATAATTATTGTATTCCAAAATGGATCTTTTAACAAGCTAAATAGTGAACTTATTTCTAATTCTATCTATATTTAGGATCCAACAATTAAACCTCCAAGTAATAGAAGAAAAAAAAATAATGCTGAAGAATAAAATGACATTCCTAATGTAATTAAAAAAAGCAAATATTATTTCCAACTAAGTAGATTATTATGGAAATTTTATTGCAGAAATTTTTGAGAACCTTTTTTCAAATTTTTACAAAACCCTTTATGAAAAATATAGATCTGTATATATTCATATAGATGAGGTAAGCTATCATAAATAATAGGTTGAAAGTGTTTTAACTTCAAATACAAAAAAGCAAGAAATTATTGATTGGTTAAATGCACATGATATTGCTTTTTTGGATGAGTTAAGAAAATTAGAACTTTTGAAACTGATTCAATAAACAAAGAAAAGATTCCATTTTTATGTGTTAAGATTACAGAACAATATGAACATGAAATTAATTTACCCCTTCTTATCATTGCAAATTGTAACCTATTGAAAGCGTTTGGTTAGTGGTGAAAGGTAAAGTTACGTAATCAGATTCATATATAAACTTTTTATCTGTTAGAAATATACTCTTAAATACATTTAAAGAAAAAATTCCTTCAAAAGTTATTGTTGGACTTTGGAGAAGAGCACTTAAAAATACTAAAGAATATTTTGAGTTTAATGAGAATATATAATTAATAGATGAAGAATTTGACGCTTATAATAATTCTGATGATAATTATGTGATATGACGTAATTTTTATATTATATCTTTTCAATATGTAGTAATAATATTCAAATTAAAAAAAAAATTTATATAATAAAAATTTTTTATCAATATAATATCTGAGATACAAATCTTTTTGCATTAGCCTATAATATTAAATGATTATTATTTTATCTTAATATAAAATTATTTTTTATTTTTATATACAGAGGGTGATTACGGATATCCGAACGATTAATTAAACTATTTGAATATACTTATTATATTAACTTTTTTTTTAGAATAAGCAAAAAATTTATTTGT
>CAJVPP010002079.1:0-16434 GCA_910592005.1 Funneliformis mosseae
TTTGTACTCTCTCATTTGTAATTTGTAGTTTTACTTTACTCTTAATAAAGATTGTGCAAAGCTACCGCACGTTAAAAAAAAAAAAAAAAATTAAAATATTTTAACATCTAATGATTATAAAAATATGAAATAAAGTTTATTAGATTTGTCATATTAAATACATTTAATAATAATATTTTTAAATTTTTAAAAATAATAATTATTAATATATATCAATTTTTCAATTTTTCAATTTTTAAAAATAATATATTATGCAATAATTATTTAAAAATAAAATTCAGTTTATTAGATTCATAGTTATATAATTTAACATTTTTAAGAAATTTAATTTTAAAGAAAGTTAATAATTATATTCAAAATTAAAATAATAAATAAAGTTAATTTTTAATTTAAGTAATTTTAATATTTTTATTTTTATTATAAAGTTAAAATTAATTAAATTAAATAAAATTATATAAACATTATAATTTTTTATATTAATATATTAATAATATTACTTATTATTTTTATTATTTTTATTTATATATTGTAGAAAATTATTTTAAAATATAAAATATTAGTGTTAGAATATTAGAATAATTCTTATATTAAATTAAATCATCTGATATAATTTGTTAAAAAAAACTCGTTTATTAAAGTTTCTATAAAATATATTTGTATTACAATAACATTCTTCCAAATTTATAGCACATACAAAATATTTCCGAACACAAAAAAAAAACTGGTTTAAATGGAAACAAGTAAGATGCATGTGATTATAACTATATTACCCCACTAATCGATAATCCATACTTTTTAATGCATCAAGAATTGAACAAAGTTAAAAGCTTTTTTTTTTTTTTTTTATAAAGTAGACTTTATAGATAGAGCCCTTTCTAAATAATGAATGTTAATCTCTGTATATCTTTTTTCTCCTCGATTTTTTTAGAAAATTTATTATTATCGGTGACTTTCAACCCAGAATCTTTAATTTATTACTATCAAATCAATATAAATTGCTTTAAGAGCACTTTTTTCCGAATTCCCGATGTTTAATGTTTAGTTACCTTTATGTATATATGGTATATATAATACCGCAGTAAAATTTAAAAGTTCCCCATTTCCCAACCAAAAATAGTTCGTTTAACATCCACCACTCAATCATCATCATGATCAGGTTTATTTATTTATTTATTTATTTTTTTTTTTTTATTATTTACACTTTTTGATTTTTTTTGATATATAGATAAAAAAAAAAAAAAAAAAAAAAAAAAAAAAATAATAATAATAAAATAATAATAATAAAGAAAATCACTTTCCCGTGGCGTCGAATTTATTTTATATTGTTAAACCTTCTTTCCCTACCTTTCCCTACCAATATAACGAATATCTCACCATTTAAACATTTCGCACGCAAAGGTAATTCTAAGAAATGGAAGGTGACACAGTACAAGCTTTCGCTAAACTTGAAGGAGATAATTTTTGTTATTATATAAAGACACTTCAAGTAATACTTGGACGTAAAGCAAGTGGCTCGGATCAAGTTGATATACACCTTGGTTCTACTAAAGCAATATCAAGACAACACGCGCGACTTTATTATAATTTTCAAGAACAACGTTTTGAATTGGAAATCTTTGGAAAGAATGGTGCCTATATAAATGAACAGTTCTGTGAAAGAGGTTTTAAAGTACCACTAGAAAATAGGTGATTTTTTATTCCCCATATTTATTTTTTTTTTTTATGTTTAAATAAATTATAAATTTCGAAGTGCATGAGCGCGTAATAGATGGTTGCATGCGTAATGTCTTATAATGGTGACTAAGTTTTTAACCTAGTTTACCATCAAACCTATTTATTTCGTTACGAATGTTATTGTTCCTTCAAAAAAAAAAATGGTTCTTTTTATAATAGGCTATTTCTTACGTTTTAATACGATGTGCTTAAAAAAAACATTCGCCATGCTAATGCGCGACTTGTTTGATATAAAATTAAACTAGAACGAAGATTCAAATTGGCGAGGTGGTATTCTCATTTTTGCTACCAAGGACGGATAATGAAGATGGTACGTCCACTGCTACTGAACATGACACGTATCATATGACTAGTAATACGACTTACCAAGAAGCAACAACCAAAGAATCTCTAGTAGAGTGTGGCCAAAGTTATTCAAATGGATATTCCACCACTGCAAGTCAAGAATCCTCTTACGGTTATGCTAATATTAATAGTAAGGTTAATTTATTAGACAGTGGAATCGGTTCATCAAATTCTAGTCAAAGAAGTGGTTCTTCATCATCTTCCACTCAAGGAGATGCTAGTGAGCAACAAAGTCCCGTTGGTGAAAAGATTGATATATCAAAATATCAATCCAGACAAATTAAACCTCCCTTTTCATATGCATCTTTAATTGCTCAAGCAATACAATCAGCTCCTTCGAAAAGGATGACACTTAATGCCATATATAATTGGATAACAACACAATATCCTTATTATAAAATTGCTCAAAATGGATGGCAGGTCTGTAACTTATTATGATTGTTATTCTTAGTCGGAATCAACTTAACGTTAAGTTTCTTTCTTCATTATTATTATGTTTTAGAATTCCATTCGTCATAATTTATCATTAAACTCGGCTTTTGTTAAAGTTCCACGTAATGATCATGAACCTGGTAAGGGAGCATGGTGGACCATTGATCCTGAATGTGAATCTCAATTTACCGATGGTGTATATAAAAAGAATCGGAGACCAATTTCAAAAGAAAAAAGAGCTTCTATTCCACCTTATCCGACAGAAAAAAATGTAAGGAAAAGACTAATCAATGACAATGATAATGATGGGAGAGATTTGAAGAAATTAAATAATCAAGTCCCTATAAATATCAGCAATAAAAACAATAACGACTGCGGTGTCGAGAGTATTATCACTGCAACAACTAATATCGGAAGTGAACAAGACGTTACTGTAGGTTATGATACAATTTCTTTAAAATACTATTATAAATGACAATTTGATAACACAAAATCAACTAATAATATCATATTGGAAATTCAAAAGAACGACAATTCTCCCTCCTATAGTTCATCTTCGCAGTTAGTTTCATTACAAGGAATCAATTCTCATTTAAAAAGAAATATAGCGCCAGCACCATCACTACCGGTTCCAATTGCACCTCTTGTGTCGCGTCAATCCAGTAGTAAACATCATCAATTCATATCACCTACGTGTTGGAATTTACATCATCTTCCACCAATCGCTCCTAAAAAGTCTTTACCTGATCAAGGATTAGGCAATTGTGCAAAATAAGAATAAAAAGAGTTAGTATTCTTTTTTTTTTTTAAAAAAAAAAAAGATGATTCTTTTTATAAGATAGATATATCATGTAGAAAAATTCCGTTGACAATTTAGCAAAGATTAACGAAGTCTATGATAAAATTAAAAGTATTTTATTAGACTATTCTCATTAAATTTCACCCTTTTTCTTGATAAATATATACAGAATAGAATGAGAGTTGTGATTAAAGAGAATATACGAATAGATGAAACGATTAATGTTATATAACGAAGTTTGAAATTTTTCTTAAAAAAGATTAAAATTGTGATTTTATTTAACTGGTTTTTTAAAAATAAAATAATAAAATATTTTATTATTATAAAATACATTGTATATTGTATATTAGTAAATCCACAAAACACAATGATTGTTCTCATATCTGATAATAGTAATTTGACATTTGACATTTCATGCAATCACAAACTCTTAATTTGGACTAATTGAATTAAATTAAGAATTATTGAAATCATACAGTAAAAGGAATAGTAAATTTAAATTTCGTAGTCAAATAATTGGTGAATATGACGTTATATTTGTTATCCAACTTTCTGTTTAATATTAATTAATTCTATTTTAATATATTCGCACATGTTAATAAAATCCAATTATTAATTTATAACATTCTAAAAGCAGAATATTGAAACTTTATTATAACTTTAATATTATATATATTAACAAAATCGTTTTACTATCAAACTTTATTATTATTAGAAACTAAATCAAAATTTTGAAATTTGGCTATTAAATTTTATTTATTTTTATTTTATAAGAAATTTTTAAACAATATAAATAAATAAATATTATATAAATATATTTTTAAATGTTATTTAAATATTTACAATTTTTATAGGTTTAGTCTCTACTTAAAATTATAATTGTAAAAATATAAAGTGTAAAAATGTATTAAATTTATAAATAAATTATAAAACTTTTGTATATAACATTATTATCTGTTACTTTAAAATGATACTTTCTTGATAGTTATTGTAGAATATAAAACAAGTAATAAAAATTTTCTATTTTATTTTTTTGTGTATTGTTTTATGGTCCTTTTTAATGTTGAATTAACTTATGAGTTTCCATAAATTTTCTGAATAAAGATCATCAAAACACTTGCAATGTATATTCTTTTTAGGTTAGATCTGCGTGGATGAATTAGAAAAATATTTAGTAGTAAATTTAAATATAGATTATAGATTATAAAATGCTCACCCACCTTTCTTGCGATTACATAGCATATATATACTTATTTTTTGTAGATAAAAAAATGGCTAATGTATTGTCATATTGGGATTTATTATTAATATAGCAAAGTTAACAAATTGATTTATCTCCTTAATCTTTTTAAATATATCATTATGAATTTTACAAAATAAAATGCAGGTTATCATCTTAGGATTTAATTATCTTCATGATCTAATTATCTAATGTGATAAAGTGATAAGTTATATAGTATTTATATTAAAAAATTATTGTTTATAACTGAAAACTTTTGGTTAAACATCATTTTCATACTATATTAAGCAGAAATATGATTTAATAGAGAAGTTTAATTCATATTTTTTCACTTTATAAGGAAATATGAAATTTATGATATAGGATAGAAATTCATTATATTGACAGTCTCTTTAAAACTGAGAGTTTGAACCAATTGCTATAAAAAAGTATAAAGTATAAATCCTATCAGTTTCTTTTTTTTTAGATAAAAAAAATACTATATAAAATAAATAATAATACGGCTAAACCTTTACAATTTACTTTCTATATAATTTTATTAAATATTTGATTTAAAATTTACAGTAAAAGAGATTACAGCAGTTTTTAGGTTGAATGTGAATGATCTAACAAAGATCATCTATCTCAAGATCAAAATCTTTATTTCATTAGATTAGACTATTGAAATCTAAATTATTTTGAAACTAATAATATAATTTTAAAGAAAAAGTTCGTCACTTACTCTAGATACTATTCTGTATATATAGTTTTTTTTTCAAGTTTTAGTACCCAATATTATTCTGTATATAGTATAATCCTTTGAATATTTACTATGCTTGTATTCTTGAATTTGTTACCTTTATGAATAACATAAAAGTCAATATTACCTTCATCAAGGTCCTGAAAAATGTAGATTTGATCTTATATTATTGATTAGTCTAAATATAATACTTATAAGTATCACAATAAAAACAGTGAAGAATATCAATAAGAAATTAATCCTTGACTTTTATGTAGAAGAAAATCTTGGGAATAAGGAATCATGCGAATTTAAGTGAAAGTTAGACATTATCTGAATTTTAGGTATTTCTCTAATAAAACAAATTTGATAAATTAAAGCATGAGATCTATGATTGCAATACTTATAAGATTGATTAATTATGAACTAGCTGTAGTTGATAAAATAACGCAAAGAAAGTTTCACTTAAAAAATATGTGCTTGATTTAGAAGACATTTTTCTAATATTTACCAATCATAATAGTAATAACAATTAGCAAGCATTAAATATCCTATAGTTTAATTTACTAAGAACAGATCACAAAAGTAGCAGCAAATAATTCAGAGGTATAATACCAAAATCAAGAAGAAGGAGAAACACTTTAATCCAGATGAAATTGCTGAAGAATTAAAACCTTATATCCACTCTAAAAGCAAAATCTAATTCTGACTATATATAATACTATAGCAGATGATGATAATTCTTCACAAGATCAAAAACAATGATTCTTTCACAGTTTCTAATATTTTTAAAATTTTAATTAATTTTGTAAAGTATGAAGATTTTATAGCATATCACCTGAAATGTATAAATGTTCTAATTAAAGATAATACTGCAACTAGTTATAACTGATAATAAATAAGCATCACAGAGTTGCAACTAGTTGCAATATTAATAAAATTGAGTTACAACTAGTTGCAACCAGTGATAAATAAGTATCACATAGTTGCAGCTAATTGCAATGCCATCTTTAGTTCTGATAATTCATTAAATAAATAATTAAATAAATAAAATATATATTTTTAAGCATATACCTATGCTTATTATTTTTTAAATAAATAAAGTATTTATATAAAACTAATCTAAGCTGCCATTTTTAAGTACAAGATAAAATGTATTATAAAATATATATAGAAGGTTGCTAAAGTCTTTGAACGTTTTTAGCTCAATAAATCATTTAAATTTTAAAATTTAATTAAATAATTTATTAAATATTTATTAAAAATGATATATAAAATAATTTTTGTATTAATTAATTAGTATTTGGTCAGGTCTCTATTTGCTTTAATTACAACTTAAATTTATTGTAATATACTATTGATCAAAATTTTAATAGTATATGGGAGTATTTCTAGGAAAATTAGGTTCTGAGAAATTTTTGACTAAAATTAAGAGCTTAATACATTTTAACCTAATAATATCAAAAACTAAAATGCAATAAAAATCTCAATTTTGCTAAAAAATTCCCAGAACCTGATTTTCCTAACAATCAACCTATATATGAAAATTTCTTTCCATGACTTCTTAATATACCACTCTATTTCAACAATATTAAAAGACATTTTTTTCCTTTCACAGATGCTTTTCTTGACATCAACCTACAGATTTTTGATCAGGCTGATGTCTAGACTTAAGTAGGACATGAAAGAATATGTATATCATTTTTTGTATAAAATTCTTCACCTACTTCATATTGTGAGGCTGAGAATTATCCTCTTAAAAACTACTATTACCATTTTGAAATGCATTTTTAAAGTACAATTCATGTAAAAAGGTTCAAGATGTCATATGACTGCAAAATTATTACATCATATAAAATTACCAATATTAAATTGCATCTAAAAAGTGATGTTCAGAGATTTTTGACAGTCCTTTGTATATATATTTTTTTATATTATTTTAAAAATTAAACCTTAAATACATGATAAAATATATTATTATAATACAAAAATTATAGAAAAGACCAGAATCTATTTCTTGATATTTCTTATAAATATTTATAGAAATATTACATTCAATTATGAAAAATAAAAATAACAAATAATATTTATTTAAATTTAAAATTAATATTTTATTTTTTTAAAATTTATTATAAATCATTTATTTTGTACCTTTTCAGATCTTCAAAAAAAGAAAAGAATAATCTCTATAATATATTACTTATCATATAAGAAGGTAAAAAAAGAGAGATTATAGCTTATATAATCTATAATGTATATACCTTTAATAATAAATACAAAATCATATTAAACTTTACAATAGATAATAATAATCCTGATCCTATATTATCTGTTCTAGATCAAGATCATGATGATAACCTTTTAAGTTATCTATTGCTCTCCTGACTACTATACTGAAGACTTTTACCAAAATTAAAAAGTTATATAGTAGATTTTAAAATACTATTCTATTATAATGACTTCAAATTCCTTAAATATATTGTGAAAGACTTTTATATTCTAAAAAAGTATATTAGATATTATATGATTTATATAGAAACTTGACTAGTACAATAAACTACTTCTAGAATATTAGAGTATATACTTTATATTCTAAAGTATTAAGAGCTTTTCTGAAGTTAAACAAAAATAACTGTACTAATAATAAGGCTAGAATACTCTAACTCCTGATGAAATTTTATAATAAGCTATCACTTGACTTGTAGAAAATAACTTTTATCTTTATCTTTTACAAACCTTTTGCTATCTGATCCTAAATATCATATACTAAACGACTCCTTTTCAAGTATACAATATATTCAAATAGATATTAATACTTTTTCTATTAATTTGCATAATATAGTGATCCCAAATTATAACTTCTCTAATAAAATACATAACGAAGATAATTCTGATTCCAACCTTTATACATACTATGACTCTTACTTTTATCAAAAATAGCTTCATTTGAACTCAATGTTACATAAATTCAGATTGCTAAAATTATTCATAATATTGAATATGATCAAAAACTACTAGACACACTTTTAAGAAATACTTGCAAATAGTAAGAATAAAATATATTACTAACAATAAACCTTTACTATGCTAATTACTTCATATATAAGTTTCAGTTATTGAAAAAAAAGCTTTACAAAAAACTAGAACTTACAAGTTTTAGTAATATTACTAAATTCTTTGACTGTATAAAGTTTTAAAATAGAGAAGTAGTGCATATGTATAGTTGCTATTAGATAATAAATACCATTAATAAAATGATCTCAAATAATATTATCTAATCGACTATGTCAGATTTTCTATATAAACTAGAACTGTACATTACTGTTATTGCTAACTAAATACATACCTGTAATATAAAGTATTAAGAACTTATATCTTCAAGTTTAAATATATAAAAAAGATTTTTCTAACCTTTCAGTAAAATAATACATCATGTTAAAGAAGAGAACTAATATATTTATAGATATTTAACAGAGGCTAATTTCTGGGTCATCCCTTACCATACTTCAATATTATTACTCTAGAATATTCATATAAATATTCAGTATGTGACAAATAAAGAATTTGCTTATTATATGACATAGTATATTACAAAAAAAATTAATTTCAAGAAATACTTGTGAATAGTGATAATGAAGATACATTACTAACAAATAGATTATTTCACTATACTAATTACTTTGTGTACAAGTTTCAGTTATTAAAAAAAGAGCTTTATAAAAAATCAGAATTTACGAGTTTTAGTGACATTACTAAATTCTTTAACCATATAAAGTTTTAAAATAAAAGATGAAATAATCTCAAATAATATCATTTAATCGACTATGCTAGATCTCCTACATAAACTAAAACTATATACTATTATTATTACTAATTAAATACGTATCTGTAATGTGAAGTGTCAAGGATTTGCATCTTTAGATTAAATGTATAAAAAAGGTTTTTTCTAACTTTTCAGTGAAACAACACACCATGTTAAAAAAGAAAATCAGTACATTTAATAGAGGCTGATTCTTAGATCATCTCTTATTACACGTTAATATTATTACTCTAGAATGCTTACATAAATATTCAATATATAACAGATAAAGGATTTGCTTACTATATGACAAAGTATATCATAAAAAAGAACTATTACATAAATTTATCACTTATGAAAATGATCTCTTAAGAAAACATGTAATTGCATGTTGTTTTAGTTTAATAGATTTCATATTTTTGCTCTTAAAATATGAGATTTACAATTTGTTAGCTATAATCAATTTTCTTATCACTAAACTACCTCCTACATGAATACACTTAATTCTTTCTATATATATGATAAATAAAAATGATGATAATCCTTATTATGATGATACTGTTATGAAGTATATATCCCAATTAAGAGTTTAAAGCCTTTACTTACCCTAATATTTTGAAAAGTACTCAGTTATGCCTTCTTTACTACCTAAAACTACACGTTAAGTTTACTATGATAAGCTAAAAAATTATGTTATCAAATAATCAAAAAAATCATAATCAAATATTAATTTTTTAAAATTGCTGATGAAGAACTTTACTTTTATCAACAGTTATTACTAAATATACTGTATAAAATAAATCTGATTTTAAGATTACTCCTGATAAAATATATCGCAAAAAGTTTCTGTCTCTATATTCTAATTCTTAACTAACTTATAGAATTAAGCCTTAATTATATATTGATCCTAAATGATATATCTGAATAATTGCTTTATCAAAATGCTATAAAGGTTATTGGAATAATTAGCTAATCAGCTTCCTACTAACCTCTTAGATATTATCTAATCTCAAATGAACAATCTAATGATACTTTCTCATCTATTTCCTACGACTGCTATACTTAAACTCTCTCTTGATCAATACTATGTTTTCTCAACTATCAATATATATATAAGTAGAAATGATAACGTTACGTAGCCTTACTTCTTTATCACTAGTTCAGCTAAAACTGGTAAAACTTTCATTATTCATATAATTTAAAATATCCATATCCAAAAATCGCAATCTTATCTTCTTTTCACTTTTACTAGTATAATAGTCCAAAATATAGAAGAAATTACTACCCATTCAGAATTATACATCACATTCACACATAGTGAATTTCTTATATATACTTATATAAATAATAAACTAGAACCTTTTTAAAAAGAATCAACATTATAATTATTGAAGAAGTGTTCATGATCTCTGCTAAACTCTTAGATTTTATCTCGAATATGTTTGTCAACTTTTATAGTAATACTCTTACTTTTAGTGATTTGAATATCATAGTAATTAGAGATCTAATGTAACTTTTACTGATCAATAATCAACAGATATTTTATGTAGCTGTTTAACTTTTATTTTACCTATTATTCTTAAGAACTCTACATCATCAAAGTCAAGATAAAAAATTTTACTTTATGCTAGAAGATGTCTGAATAGAAAACATTTCTGATAAAACTTAAGTCAGATTACAAAAGTGATATTTAAAATTCTTATTTCACTTATTTATTAACACACTGCTCAAAACTACGCATATTATTAGATTTAAAGAGAATGCTTATCAGACCAATAGAATGATATGTAATCTTCTTTCAGTTATTATGAAAAAGTTCATAATCTTACAGGCTGTAGACATTATAAATGCTGTACAATAGGAATCTTCATTATCAAATCCTATATTTAAACTAAAAACAAATCTTTTGCTATCTATCTACTTATAATCAAATGTATAGTAATGTATCTAAATAACTCTCTCATTCAATATAGCATATATAATGGTATGATAAATGTGGTTACTAATGTCTGTCCTTCTAAAGAATATGCTTAGATTGTTTTCTCTATTAAAAGCTTGATCATTAATATTAATATTTACAAGCATACCCATTATTTTGAGATTAATAGAAACAATTGCTATCATATTCAATTTTCTCTTTAAAATTACTTTACTTTGACTGTTCACAAGACTCAAGGTCTAACTTTAACAAGAGTATTTTTAGCTTTAGTCAGTAATATCTTCTCACATGATCAAGCTTATATTACTCTAAGCTGATGTTCTACTTGGAATAATATTGAAATCTTCTATTTAAACAGGTCTGCCTTCATATCAAATCAAGATGTCATATTAGAATATCAAAGATTATCAAATATTTTTAACATAAACCCTCATTTATTTTCATAAATATTCTATATTTACTTTCTTTTTAACTTTTACATTTCTCATATTTTCAAAAATTCAATTGTACTTTTCAAGAAAGCTTTATTTAAAAATTTTTTACATTATTTATTTAAATAAGATAAATAAAATACTTCAAATTTTATAAATCTTATCAATAAAAATTATCAATATGACCATCTTTTATACTGGTCATACAGTAAATCAATTCGTTTGGTCAGTGATCATGTGTACTTTTACTCTCACTACATATATCAGATTAGTATACTGGATAAAAGTACTGGCTAGTTTAATTGTAATTTTTTTTATACTATTAAATTAAAATAATATAATACAATAATATTATTATTACTATTAGGTTTTGAAATATTTATAATTAAATAATGTATATAAATTATTTGCTAAAGAGTATAGTTCAAATTAATGTTTAAAGTATTAGGAAACTGATTCAAAAATTATTATTAAATCCGATACATAAGTATAGATCAATTACAATCAATTTAATTTTTTAAATACTGAAATTTATAATTCACTTGATTTTGATAATTTGTTTAGAAAATTATACAATTAACCGGTTTATTAATACCGGATTTCGAATTTCTAAAAACCAGACCCGGGAAATATCAAAAAAAAAAAAAATATAACCTCTTTTCTAAAATCACATAACTAAATTATTGAGCGGTCAAAACAATTAATCTTTATAAAAAGCTTATAACTATCCGTTAATCAAGGTAGAAACTATCTCTAATTTATAGCCATTCACGAAGAGTTCCGTACATGATAAATCAACATAGGTATTCCGATTTTCTTTGGCTTTTGTGTGCAATCTATTGACCCTTTGTTGAAACAGAGCGTTGTATAAGAAAGATATATACGTAAGTGTTCGTTGGTTGGTCTGACAGAAAGTTCTTGCTAACCTTGAAAGAGGCATAAGTTCTACATCACCAGTAAATATATCAACAACTTAACAAAACTTCAAGAATCATTCATCTATTTTTCATATAAAGCTTTGCACGACGGCTCGGCTCGGTCCATTTTTATCGTATAACGGCTCGAATTAATAATTTGTTTTTCAAAGAAATGCACGGAGACGATTCAATTGATTATCAGGATTTTTTTTTTTAAAAAAAAAAATTCACTCTTTTCTTTAGTTGATCGTGGATTTCTAAAAAGACAAGACATGATAAATAAACAAACAAATATTTGGTTCTCAAGTGATCTCATCCAAATCTCACACATATACAAAGTGATTGGCATTTGTATGGTGCTACATAAGAAATTTGGTATGATAACCAGTAATTCAAGTTTTGGCCAATCTTTCGCGTAGACTTTTTAAAAAATCGATCCGTTAGCTTTTCCTTTTTTAACATGCAGTAAGTCAAACAAACCCATACTTGTTTCTGTTAAAAAGAGCGCAACTCCATATATTTGTGATTATTGAACGATCAATTTGTTTAGTTTCATTCAAAAGTTTCTGATCAAGTGGGAACTTTATATAAGACGCAAATTGATGTGAAATAAAAAAAAAGGTTCAAAAAAGTTTTCAATCAAAAATTAAAGTATTCAATCAATCAATAAAATTTTTGCTTTATTTGAATTATCATTAAATTATTTTCAAAAGATTTGATGTTTCAACTTGATAGCTTTAAAATTTTCGTAATGATTTAATGAAAAAATCGAAAAAAAAAATCTATTAATCTAATTAAAAGGGGAAGGGGATTTTAAAAATAATTCCACCAAACTCGAGTTTTATTATCAAATACGAAACACTTTGGATATTAAATGAATGGATCATAAGAACCTAAGGAAATCTAGTATTGCCAGACCTGATAAGAGGAACTCTAACTACCTAGCTTCTGGCCCTAAACACACTCATCAATGATGGAAGGTACTGTCGCAACCAGGCTGACCGACCAATCATAAACAAATGTATTTAAGCAATTTCTTCTCGAGCGGGCCACCCATTAGCACTAACCAGAACTCTAGGTCAGATTTCCCGGATAAACACTTTGTTTAAGTACACCAATAAGGGAATAGACAGACTGGGAGCCCATTGCCAGCAGATACGGCCCTGTATGTACTAGGAACCTCACCAATTCTATTTAAACCCAAGTGTACATATAAGACCAATAAAACTCGAGTTGAAAACGAAAGGAAATAATAAGGACCTTAGCAAATCAAACGAACTAGTTTAATTATAAATGAAGGATAAGCGAAGATATAGTTAGAGAATCACCATAGTAAAGCTTAAAGAGAAATACAACAAATACTTACGTTCTTCAACATTATTTTTAATTCATCTGTATGATTTCCTTGTTTATTTAATCGACTCGGATATCAGCTAAATATTGTTTCAAAAATATAGTAAAGTACGTTAAAGAGAATTTTTTTTCTAAAAAAAAAAAATAATAATAATTATTACTTACGCATATCTTGAACAATAATAATATGTTTAACCACGTCTTAACTTTTACAGAAAAACGGAAGGAAATACTGCTTTATCAGAAAAAATCGTTGGTCGATAAATTATTACATTAATAGTATCACCACATCCACTCTTTACAACGCAAAGAGCATACTAACTGGCAGTACTTACATATCGTCACAAAGAGAGGCGAAAGCGCGTATGAAAACACTACATAATAGAAAGGTTGGATACAAACAACATAAAAAGAATAAAAAAAGGAACAAAGATCCAAAGTTATAGTTAAAAGTTACAAACTTTCTAATTTTTCTTTCTTAAAGTTAATCGAATAACGAGAATATCACTGTATATAATCAATAGAAAAGAACATAAAAGCGTAAAAAGAAAACGACGCGACATTTAAAAAAAAAAAATTACAATAAACAAGTTATAAAAATAAGTTACAAAATTTTTAATTTCGTTTCAGATTTTTTTTTTTTGAAAGTTGATTTCTTGAAAATTAGAAGCTACGACCTTATTTATATATTTAGGCTTTGCTCAAGAAACTTTTTCTTTTAAAAAAAGACCCTCTTTTTTTCGTGGAAAAAAATTGAAGTATCTTAACCCTCTTTTTTTCATTTATGCATTTTATCCTTTTTTAAATTATTACACATGTCCAATTAATTTTTAAGCATATGAGTAGTCGGCAAAAAACGCGTGGCGGGTTACTAATCAAATTAAACAAATTAACCGTCGTGATCATTTTGGACATGCGCAATTCCCAAATCGGAGTAATCATAATTTTGACCGAAAATTGAACTTCGGCCTTCCCAAATCATAACGAAAATTTTAGGTTAAATAATATTTGTTTTCCAGCAATCTGTGAGAGCTATTATAAAATAAATTACATTTACTATAAAATTTAATATATTTACTAAGTAAAAAATTAAAAAAAAAAAAAACAAATAGTGAATTTTATCATCTTAATAAGATTAAAAATCAAAAAATTTCTAAATAAAATTATTAATATTCTGAAATATTAAACCTTATATACAGTACTATTAAAATACATTTCTTATATACTAACATTGAAACAGATCAACCATACGTCATAGTAACACATAATAAATGGTCATAAACAACCTTTTCGCATCTTACAAGTACTATATATTATCTTTCATATTATTCCATTTGCAAAAAAAAAATTATTTTCACCATGAAGTGTAATAAATTAGAGGAAGGGATTGAGGTCATAAAGGATGAAAATAATGAATGTCTTGAAGATATTATAAATATCAGTAAGAACAAGAAAGATCAATGTATAGCAGACAGGAGAATAGACAGAACTCACAAAAAAAACTATATCCATTGTAAAAAAGTAATAGCAGTAATAGCTCATACTAGGACTCAGTTGGATCAGCTAGAAATTAAAGAAAATTGAACAGAATTTTTAAATAATTATCAAGATTGGGTTAAGAGATTTATTGACAAGGTTGTAGATAAGCTAGGAGAAAAAGAATGACATCTGATAGAGTCTGCTCTTTTTTATCTTAAGATTAGAATGGATTTAACAGATAAAAATCTTAATTGTATTGAAAATTTAAAGAATTTTTTATGTGATCTTAAAATGATAATTGTTAATATTAAGCTATTATGTGAGATAAAAGACAAAAATAATACTTTATTATATAGTAATAGACAAAGTTTAATAGAAGCACAAATACAACTTAATAATCCACTTCTTTATAATCTAAAAATATACTGCAAAAGACTCTTAAAGCCTAGGGATATTAACGGTTCAACCAGTTCAGTTTCAGTCTGATTTTTATCAGTTTGAGGGTAAAATCGAATTGGATCAGTTTGTAGATCAATTTGAAACTGGAATTTAGACTAAAATTTAAACCAGAATTTATATATACAGGTTATTATAAAAATCTTTGACAAAACTATAAAAAATTGTGTGATATTTAAAATTCCCAATACAAAAATTTTATTATAATATAAATAAACCAAAAAAAAGTCAAATTATACAAAAAAAATTTTTTTTTTGTAATCTATTATTACCGAAACTTCATTCCTATCAAGTTTTTGATCAAAATAATTTTGCTTTATTATTCATCCCCATAATTTTAATATAAATTTATATATTTTCTACAATCCTTTTTTCTGAAATCTAATGCTTCATATAAATAATTGCTCTTGCTGTTTCAGGATTTAACCTGTTTCTAACTTTTGAGATAGCTAAGCCTGAAATTGAAAAAGCTTTTCTGATAGAACTGATGTCGCTTAAATCAATAAATAATCCTTAGCCATTTGAGACAATATAGGATAATCTTTTTCATGAACTTTTTACCAAATTAAAGGATTGACATCACTATCTATTGAAAAATTTAGATATCTATCTAATTCATCATATGTCATTCTTTGATAATTATTTTGATTAAGCAAATTAAGAAAGTAATCCTGAGATGATAACTTTTTTTTAAATTTGTTTGATTATTTAAAGAAGAATATGTATTATATAATTCTTGTAAATTATTAATAATTTCAGCTAAATCATTATTTTCAAATAATGTGATTTTGT
>CAJVPP010002080.1:0-16434 GCA_910592005.1 Funneliformis mosseae
TATAATTTTAAATTTTTAATTTTATATTTGTTAATTTATTTTAATTTATTTAAATTAGTTTAAATTTATCAGAGTTGTCTTAGTCGGTTTAGTTTTGAGTACTACTCAGAACCAATTATCTAGAGTCGCTCAATCAGTTCAACTCACTTTGACTCACTTTGACTCGCAAAATTGAAACGGAACTAATAGAGTCATCCCTATCCCTATGTCAACATCATTATGTTAATCAGAGCTCTTGATTATCTGTGTATCACAGAAGCTTTTATTAAATTTTTAATTTTGATCTTCCTTTCTCATTTTAACCAAGTTTTTACCACACATGGTAATACTAACGCCTATTTAATCCTTTCAGGAATTGATCAAAAAGAGATTATTTCTCCCATTCTATATTACATATATTATGATCCCTTATTATGCTTTATATAAAATTCATTTCATAGCTATACTCAACATGTTAACTGAAGAGCTAACATCACAAAACAAGAGATACAAAGTTTTTCAAATTACGTTCTTGCCCTTACTTATATGGATGATACACTTTAGATAGCTAATTTTCAAACTGATCTTTAAAATATAATGACCATTGCAGATTCATTCTACACCCTAAATAGCATCCAAGTCAACTGGAACAATTCTGTACTAATGATCAATAATAAGGACTCTAATCCCATTAATTTTAAATTTAATAATAAAGATATTTAGCTTCCTCCACTCTACCATAAAGAGTCTACAAGATACTTAGAAATATGGATATTCCTCTTTAGCAATAACCAATTCGTTGTCAACCAAATTCAGGATGAATTCAAAAGAACTATAAATATACTCAATAAGAAAAAGTTAACTGCTAAACATATGATCGCAATATTTAATATAGTAGTAATCCCTAGTATATTGTATAAAACTAAACTCACATTTGTTTCTCATTCTACTTGTGATATTCTGATGACATCCTTTAGAACTTTCTTCAAAAAGAAATTTGGTCTTTCAAGATTCGTATCAGTATTAGTAATACACTCAACCTTTGAGTACAATCTTGCATACTTTTATGACAAACAAATGCAAGCAAAATCATCTGATCTCTTAATAATCAATAACATCAAAATTCTTGGATCAATATCATGCCTATGCAATTTACAACTTCAATTATTCAAATGGTTATCTTTATTCCCTTTAACCAATTGGCCTTATAATAATACAAAACTCTTTAAAAAATAGTAATCTTGCTTTCTATCTGTTGCAAAACATGATAGTCTTTACTTTCAATAATATATTGATAAAAATTAGAACTTAAGACAAATTGAAGGAGGCTTTACTCCCATTTTACATTTTCTTACTTTAAAGTTTTACTGATAAAATGTCTTGTGATTATATTTACTATCAATTTTATACGTTGACCAACTCTCAATGATAGATGGTCTCAATTTGTTTACAACTTTTGATCTTAATATGATCTATAATTCAGTATTCTATAATTCTAAATGGTTTAATTAACTAGAATCAAAAATTTTGATCAACATATTCATTAGATAATTGTCTAATAGATGCCCTTTTCATGTATCTCTGATCAAAGCATTAATACAACTATTCACATTTATAATACCTCTAATCAATCCAACTTTCATAGTCATTTAGTCTAATCATTACATGACCTTCATCTTAAGAAAAGTTATCAAAGAGGAAAATATAATCATTTACATATAACACTACCTACTAACTTAGTCAGAATGTAACTGGACACTTATTGCTTCTTATACCAGATGTAATATTTTTGATCACTCTGCTTTTATCCTGTACAAATAACAACAAAGACATAATTTCTGTATTATCAAACTACTAAAGACATATTATTTTGTGTTTAAAGTATTTCACAAATCTCGTGAAGGATGGTAGTATAGCCTTTTTTTTACCTTGCACTTTAAGAATTAGCTTTATCAACCTTATCCTCCTTTTATCAATATCCAATTAAACTTTTATCTAATTTAATGATTTTCTCCTTTGACCAAACTTCAATTAATAGATTAGATCAACTTAAAATACAATTTACTAACACTGACTTTTTCCAATTTTATATAGATAGTACTTTTATATCCTTAGGATCTTCTAATTGCTAAATAGATATCGCGTGATTATAGACTGATCAGAATTAGCCTTTACTCTCATTTAATGTCACACTTATATCACACACTCTCTCCTTAACATTGGCAGAGATAGTTACTATCCTCGCTATTGTCTATATATTATCACATAATGCTCATTAAAATCTATACTGATTCACAAACTGCAATCACATTATATAATAAGATCATCAAGCTATGCAAGGTTTTCCTTCCTTGATCCTGTATTCAAGATTTCTTACTTTCATATTTGGATAACTATGTTGCACCTCATAATCACACACAATATTAATTTAATATTTACTAAAGTCAAAGTTCACGAAAATTATCAATTCAATAATTAAGTCAACCTCTTAGCTAAACAAGTTACTAGTACTCATATATACATTAATAATAAATACCTGAGTCCTAAATATATTTTATGTTATAATAGTACACCAATTATTATACCTCTCCATTTATTTGTCAAATATCTGCAATAAGCCTCTTTGCTGAAGCTTTTCTGACTCTTTCACATTTTGCTAAGTATAGCAATTTTAATATTAATTAGCAAATCTTATTTTATGTTCTTAACGACTCAGAAAATATTAGGGTTACATCATTTGACACTTGTAAAAGAAAACAGTTCAAACTCAAATTACTTTTACAACTATTCCTCACCATGACAATAATGAATGCTTAATATCCTTAGACTTATATCTTAAAAAACTGTTTTAGTACTGCTCAGTTACTGAAGATTTTGATAACATTTAGATTGTCCTAATAATACTAAACTTCTTAAAACCATTATTCAAGAGCACAAATATTCATTTATATTTCACTTAAAAGAACTTAATAGACTTAATAATGATACACCTATTATCTATGTGGATCAGTCTCCAATATGAGATTATAATTTATCAATCTTTTAAAAGGAATAATTCCTTTATCTTTCACATTATCAATCAATGCTATCACAATGAATAAACAACTTATCCTTAAGCTACTATCATCCTTATTTAATGATATATTTTCATCAGTCTACGATATTTGGTTGAAAAGATGTTAATTTATTACAATTATGAAAAACGTTAAATAATATTAAAGATGATTTCACTGTAGCCTGGGTTTCCTCTGATTTCTTTTATTCAGTACAAACACCCTAATAATTTTCTTATCATTCATAGCAGCTATTGCCTATAGTACTCATTGGTCAAATTTCTGATACAGCAGTAACCACGCTCTTTCTTCTAAATGTTTGATATCTGTACTTTAGTTTATATTAGTTTTTTTTTCTTTTTTGATATATAGTTTAGTTTGGTAAAATACAAGGTTAGTATTAATAAAATAATTTAGTTTACTAGATTAGTTTATAGATATTTTTATATTTTCTGTTTTATTTTGTTTTTCTTGTAAATTCATAAATATTAATAAAGATTATGCAAGACTATCGCACTTATAAAAAAAATCATTTTTGCATATTATTTTTAAGTGTAATAATATTCTAAATAATTATAAGTAAATAAGACCTTATAAAAGTTAAAATCAGAAGTAAGTCAAGTTACTATTATTTTGATATATTTATGATTGCTTTTTGCTGTCCAAAGATCTGTAATAACATAAATTCGATGTAATTGTATATTTAAGTAAATTGATAAGCTGATTTTTGCTTTAAATATATATTTTATAAATTAAATTCTTTGTGATTTTTTCATAAAAAATTGCAAATCTAGGTTTACAAGTGTGAATAAATTCGTGAAAAACATCATTTTAAGAATATACAAAGATTAGATAAATTTAATAATAAAAACTATTAAAAGACGTACAAGTATTTACTGCTAAGCTTTATTACATTAATAATTTATTAATTGCCTTTAATCTTATTTTGGCAAATATAAAATTTAAATATTTTAGATTATGAATATTTATAAATTTAATTATATAATACAGTTAACTTTTGATATAACAAACTCTTGATATAATAAATTTTTTAAACAAATATAATAAAAATATTCTTATTATAATGAATTGGCTAATTAATTCTTTACTATAGCCTTATAGTTAAGGTTTATAACATAGAATTTGTTATAATAAGAGTTGACTGTATATGCAAATTTTTTATAAATTTACCTCATCATTTGTATCTAAATTTTCTAAAAAATTAAATTTTGTTATTTAATACTTATCTCATAAATAATAGAATAGATTTAAAGTTTAATCTACCTTTTTAACTATAGGGATAGGATTTTTTACTAGTACATTCACAAATTATACAATAAATTATATCATTTTTATTTGAATCTTTATGAAAAAATAGAAAATATAACTTCTATTACTTCTTTCTAATAGCCTATTATTATCTAAAGGTATATCACCAAATTATTTTTATATATTTTATATTTATTAATAGTGTTTATAAATAAACATATAAGTATAGATTCAGTGTCAAATATTGTAACTTGAAAAAGAAGTCAAAAGGATAATTATTTTTAAAAGTTTACATTTAAATTTAAGAGATTATATTGAATAAAAAGTCATAAATAATTTCCTTCTTTTATATGAATTTAAATTTTTACAAAAAAAGGTTAACAGTTTTTTTAAAAATTAATTTATTAAGATCTTCAATACAAATTTTGTGAAATTATATGATTGGAATAGCATTTAAACTTTAGAATCATTATTTAAATTAACTGGATTGATCAAAGAAATCAAATTTATAAAACAAAGAAATCAGATTTATTATATTCAGATAAAATGAAAGAATTTAGATTTATTATATCCAATTTAGATTTAAAATATAAATCCAATTCTAATCTCTACTATATACTTCAAATAAAATTTCAAATAAATTTTATTGAATTTTTTATAATTATTTATTAGTTATTAAATAAACAAAGGAAATAATTGATAAAATAATTATTTATATATTTTTTAAATTTTAAAATTAATCAAAAATAGGTAATATTAACTATATATAATATAAATAAAATCAAAGTTAATAATAAATATACTTAAATAAATAGATATTTTATTATATATAATTGATCTTTTCTATAGTCACACTTATATATAATCATATTTCCTTTATAAGTATACTTATATTAATCTAAGTTACTAATAAAATTAATTAAAAAAACTTCTCTTTAGTCACATTATATAGGATTTTTATAATTATATCATTTTTTTTAGTCTTGAGAAGTGTGACTATAAAAAGGATTAATTGTATATCAGTTTTAGAACTAAATCTTTATAAATACATTTTTTTAAAAAAGAAAAAAATTTTATCATTTTATAAATAATAAAAAATTCAATTAAAAATAATTATTAAGAAATAAAGTTAAATTTTAAGAAAAAAATTAAAGAGAAAAAATTAAAAAAAAAAAAATTTAATTAAAGAAACTTATTGAAAATCAAAAATAAGTTTTAAGAAAAAAATCAAAAAAAAAAAAAAATCAAAAAGGAAAAAAATTTATTGAAAATCAAAAGTAAATTTTAAAAAAAAAAAAATTTTTAATAAAAAACTTATTTTTTATAAATAATAAAATCAGCACAAAGGTAAATTTAAATAAAAAAATTCAGAAAAAAAGAAATTAGAAGAAAAAATTTAATTAAAAAAAGAATTTCGATTTATAAATAACGAAAACCAGTCATTTCAAGACAAGTTCTAAAAAAGAAATCAAAAAGAAGGAAAATTAAAGAAAAAAAAAACTAAAAACACTTATCTTTTATAAATAAAATTAAAATTTTAATTGAATAATAATTTACTAATTAAAAAGATATATATAATACAAGAAAAAATTTTATGTATGATAATTTGTATTATAATTAAAATATATAAAGCAGTAATTTTTTTTTTTCAATGAAATATTTGCTTGTAAAATTAGAAAAAATTTTATTAGAATAGAAATGTCTTTGAATTTTAATAAAATTGTTAAAATACTTTATTTTTAACACCAATGTTCCTCAAATTGCATCTCTTTGTTTTTTGATCACATTTTACAAAATAAGTGTTTTTATTTCCCATTCTCATTAAAAATAAGAAATAAAACATAAAAAAACATCACGCATTAAAAATAAGAAATAAAACATAAAAAAACATCACGCATTCCAAAATAAACAAAACACTCTACCATTTGATCTCAATTGACTCGTACTTTATTTGTTTTCTTCGTTTTCTTCATTTTCCTGATATTTTTAGTATTTTTGGCTTTCTCAATGCTTTATTATTCGTGTTGTCATCTTAATAGCTTCAACCTTATAATCATTGACCCATAAAAAATCTCGTACAGATCTTGAGATTTCAGA
This sequence comes from Funneliformis mosseae, assembly GCA_910592005.1. Taxonomy (NCBI): domain Eukaryota; kingdom Fungi; phylum Glomeromycota; class Glomeromycetes; order Glomerales; family Glomeraceae; genus Funneliformis; species Funneliformis mosseae. The sequence continues at coordinate 6,399 of CAJVPP010002080.1, forward strand.
TAAAAGACGCTAATTTAAAAATGTTAATTTTTTATGTACAGGTTTTTGTTTTTTTTTTTTTTGAAATCCATCTATACGAATCTCATAATGCAACAAGCTAATTACAGCATTATCAGCCTTCGCCATATCTGCCTATAGTTGCTGCCCATACCTTATACTATAGAATCCCATATTTCATACTATATTTAAAATCCCATATCCCATATCCCATATTCCAATCCCAATCCCAAATCCCAAATCCCAAATCCCATTTAATTTATAATATATTTTTAAGTATATTTTAATCAATATCTCACTTACAAAAATAAAATAATAATCATTTGAATCTGCTCATAAAGATGAAGCTAATAAACTAAAATATCATTAAATTATTATCATTAATTATGATGATATTGTTTGAATGGGATGGGATGGGATTGGGACTTTATCCCATATCCATATAGTATTGGGTAACAAGTATATATCTGCCCATGTTTTAGGTAGAGAAAATGTTAATATCGCCTCTGCAGTGTAAATCTCTGTGTATTTTAATTGGAATTCGTAAATGGTCAACTCATTTACTATAAAAACAAAAGTGTTAGTAGTGCATAATAACAATGAATTGCAAAATAATATTAAAAAAACTTACAATAGACTTGTAACCCATATAATTTGATTAATGTTATGTCTGAGCTTGGATTGAGTTTAGCATATTGATTTATTAGAGTTTTTAACATCTTCATTATCTTCATACGATCACTCTTGAAGTGCGCCCAATCATTTTTCATTGGGTTCACTGACTTCGGTTACTGAGATCTCTTTATTTTCTTTTCTCATACTAATAATTGTATCAATTCAATACTCTTTCCACCGACAATAGTTAAATTTGCATTAAATTCTATATCATGTTCACGCTTATTTCTAACTAGAAAGGGATTTGGTTCAGGTCGTTTATGAATGTGAACTGAAAAGTATCATAAAGAAAACATTCTTTTTCGTCAACTTCTGGCATAATATGTCGTTCTGGAGATCGTGGCTGTTGAAATTGTTCGCAATCACCATAAAGTATTAAATCACAAAATAATCAGTTTTGCCAAATCTTGCAACTCTAACAAAAAAAAAATGCGAGTATATACCAAGTTTTTATGATCTGTTCGGGAACGTTTGGGAATCTCGTAATCATTCGTTGCGTAATAAGCTTCTGCTGTCACACTTGTAGCATTTCTTGCTTGATTTTACGCTAATAATTATAATGTATAATAAGAAAGGAAAGATATATAGCAAATCCAATCAGAACCAAGTAATACCTTATTAATATTTTCATTGATCTTATTTTCGATAGTAGCTTTCAATAATCCTTCTTGATGCTCCTCCAAAATCGACAAGACCACAATATTTTTTGTTTTTTTTTAGCTAATGGACCAGAAAAGAAGCAACTGTAAGTTGATGATGTCAAATATAGTAGATGATAAATATCAAATTGGTTGCGTAGTCACACATGTCATAGTGAGACCTTTAAGTCCAGACCATAACATGCTACCTACCTCAGGCAAGCAGAGGAATGCCCGTCAATTAGCAGAAATCGCAGGGTACGATTATGCAATCTCAATATAACAGATATAAAAACAGACCTTTAACTGTTTCCTGATAGCTTTCGCTTTAAACCATTCACAACTATCCTTAATAAAGTGCTTAAGAAGTATTTCAAGTTCACCCGTCAGTGTTTTATGTGCATCCTCACAGTACAAATTAGGCATTTCATTGATAAAATAAAGATCCCAATCTACTATACTTCCCTATAGTGTAGGACATCTCTTCCAGTACTCTAATAGGAGAAAATATATATTAACGTTTACTTGTGTGAAAGGAAAGGATATCATGAACTTACTTGAGTACTTAATTTGTTTTTTGATCATAAGTAAAGACTAGATAATTTTGATCTGGAATTTGTATCTGCTAGACAAATTTGGAAATGCATTAGTCAATCACGATCGTGTGTCTCATGTTTTAAGGAAAAATATAAAGGTTATCTCAAAAATCCGGATCTCAGGTTCTGCCATATTACGTTTATCTTTACAAGTATTTTAGTAGTATTTGTATTTACTTTTTTTAAATCAATACAATCTTTAATTGAAATATGGCATTTTCATTAACGAGAGCTAAAGAAAATTGGAACCACACGACTTATATTAATTTATTATAAACCCTAAAATAATACTTTGCGCATATAACAATCATGACATATTTCAAATTCTATGTAACAATCAATGACCAATTCACAAAAAGTCGTGGTAAAAAACATTTCTTTATTCGTCTTATAATGTTGGTTACATAAATAATGATAATAATAATAGTTATTTAAAGATCAAGAAGGGAAAAAAAGCATAACCTAATTAATCGTCACTCTGATAGTATAAAGATAATTTAGTGCATAAGAAGAAAAGGAAAAGAACAGATAAAGTGATAAGAACAACTTTTGGTTTACTGGTATCAGGTAATATAATGTATTTTTGAGACGGAGGGGTCGCAATCGAATGAGTATCCAAGTAAACAAAATAACAGTAGATAGGGAAAGTGATACAATAGGTAAAGGAAAGTACGAGATACAAATAATATTTAGTATACAAAATAGTTGCATAAACATTTCCTAAAATGTGGGTGTAAGAAGCCAACACCAATAATAGAACGAAATTAGGAGTGAAGCGTGAAACAGAACCAAAAGTATATTCCTTAATATGATTGTATTCTCTTGGCCTTTCTACATCAGAAAGACGCTGATGAGTTTCGTCTCCATAACCATTATGCGTGTCAAAATATATGCGTGTAAATGTAATCGCCAATGTAAAATCCTGACAAAGACCCTGCATCTTAAACCAAACGGTGTCATAAGGCCAATCTAAAAAGATACTAAAACCTAAGGTGGATATAAAGTAAAGAATCATCCAAGCTAAAAATTTGTTTGAAACGATTCTTCCTCCTTGATGTAAAGCAACTAAGATCACAACTTCTAAACCATTATGAAACATTCTAACTGTAGACTACATTTTACCAAGATCAAATGCGAGGTATGCAATTCCTGTTAAGCCCGTAATTAATGAGTATGCAGCTAATAATTGATCAAAGTAAATGGAGGTAGTTTTGTTGAAGGCATTATCAACCAAATATGTTACCAACTCTTCGTCCATTTTTATATCAAACAATGTTCACTTGTATGCATAATATCCACCGATTCTCATCAATATTATTGAGGCAAAGATTGTTGCATATTGATCTTGACCATAATGCCTTGGAAAAGGAGGATACCAAACGGGATATCCAGTGCGAGTATTATTGTCTTGTGGTATATCGACGTCCACTTTTGCACTCGTATAATTTAATAACAAAATTACAAGTGAAACGGAGACTGCTATAATAGCAATAATAGTTCTGACCCTACTCATTTTTTTTTATTGGTCTTTATGTATACTTTCTATGGGAGAGCGAAAAAATAAATTTCCTTAGATTTTCACAATTCGAGTATTCTTATAGGAAAAATGATTCCAGCAAGGCCATCATCGATCATTTTTAAAATTCTTTTAAGATTACATATTGGGACAGATTTTCTTTTTAAACTTTTTTGTAGATTATTACATATTAGGAATAAATGAAATAGATGATGTGAATTCTAAAACAAAAGGACTGTCTGTGATATTATGAAATTGATTATTGTAAAGGCAATTCAAAAATACGCTACTTTTCAAACTTTTCTATTGTATATTAGTTCATTCCTAGGAAAAAAATAATTTCGGTCAGACTAATCGATTTGTGATTATATAACCAACTTTAGGGTAATATGTGATATTTTTTTTCGTAATAACCGTGGGAATAATTTAATATATACGCCGAAATGTTGACAGCATTTACTGATTATATGGGAAAGGGGGAAATGGCATATAAAAGTAAAATTGATTTTTTTCCAGCTGTTTCCTACCCTTTCTATTGCAAAGGTCCCATATGGTTTAATGTATGTGGCGCATTTCACAAAAAAAAAATGCGGTTAAGTTAAATTTTATTATGAAAACCTTATTTGACGTTCTAAGTAAACTTGCAGAAATACACACTTATTTAAATATTTTAAAGGTTCAAGTGAAGTTTAGTAAGGTGTAATTTCGAAAAGAAAGTAATTTCGTAGAAAATTGTCTGTGGCTCATGTGCCGATTCTTTATCGATCATTTACAAAAAAGTATCATATATCTTGGAATATCCCGTTACATATATCGGACGTGCTGAATCTATAAAATTTGATCACAACTCAAAAAAGGAGTTTATTAATGAAACAAGAAAATCTGTTCTACATCATGTATCGGATTTTTTTTTAATCTATAAAATTCACGTGAAATTTAGAAATTTGAAACCTTTAAATAATTTAAATTTTAAAAATCATTGAACATATATAATGTTAGATCCTCATCGAAAAAAAAAATTATAAATATTTCTCTAGCAATATTCATTTTGCCTATATTCATCATATAATTAAACTAGAAATAATATTTATAACACGAGACTGATTTGGAAAATTCGAAAACCAAATTGTACTTTATAGTAAGTATTTTTTTAGTTGTATCAATATCCATACTTCTTTTTGTCCATACTAATATATTTAAAATCTCATAGACATTTCTACTCCTAAGATAGTTCGAGTACTTCATATTTCTTTAAAAGTTCAATATTGTTGTATTCAGTTCTTTACGTTTATAAACTATTATAAAAAATGGTAGTAGAAGTTTCTTTAATTAAGCAAAAATGATCAAGTATTGCCTACTCTACACTTCTGAAATTTTAATTTTATTAAATCAATAAATGCTAATCACTTTTGATTTATTTTTATTTAGATTTTACTATATCGTTAGAAGATTTTAAAACTGATCTACAGTGAAATGCCTTTAAAAATGTTCACCCTAAGATCTTTAATTCTTAGAGACATCATATTGATAATAGTAAATGCTTTCTATTTAGGATAATGTTTAGAAAAGAAACCCACACTCCTACTTAACGAACTTATTTAAAAAGTTGTTAACTAAATACTATTATCTTGCTTCAGTACAAACTTATTTTTTCTTCGAATTCCTAGAAGTAAAATAAATTTAACAAATAAGATATTTTAGTCTCTCAGAAATTTACTCTATGAAAAAAGTGGATTATTTATTTTATTAAATAAGCAATGACAATTTGGTCAGGAGACCAAAATTTAAAGGAAAAATATTGAAACTGTCATAAAACTAATAGATCGAATAAAGCTAACAAATCTAACAAAACTGATATAGTTATTATTATTATTAGCATATATATTAGTGTTACATTTAATATAATGCCACCTGAAATAAGTTCGTTAAATTATTTTCAATCTTTGTAGTTAGTCTTATCAGAATTAAAAAGAAAAAATGTTGGAATATGTTTAGAATATGGTGAAGAACAAATCAGTGTAAGATGGTGTCAAAATTGTGAGAGTAATGGTTTTAAAGAAAATTTTAACAATTAGACAAGTGGCAACCTTAATATTGATAATTTTATTAAGCATACTCAATTAAATGCAACTCGATATGTAGATTACTTGGAAATAATTGAATTTGAACAATTCGATCTTATAGAATATACGAATAAAGGAGGAGCCTTTAACACAATTTATTCCGCAACATGGATGGAAGGTCCAAAATGGAAATTGGATGAAGTGGCTAAAACATGAGGGAGTAACGGACTAATAAAAGTTATATTAAAGCGATTAGATAATTCACAAAATATAAGTCAAGAATTTGTTAATCAAGTAAGTGATTGATTTGATCATTGAAATGAAATAAGGATTGCTATTTTGTTACTTGATTTTAGTAGCAAACGAACATTATTCTGATTGGTTGAACAGAAAAGATGATATCTTCACGTGATAACTCCTAGATCTGTATATAATAATGTTAAAGGATTTACTTTCAAAGTTTCCATTATAATAGTTAGATTAAATCGTGCCCACAATATTTACTCTTTTCTGTTTTATTTTAACTTTCACTAAAAAGTTATATAGATATCACCGATGTTTACAAAATGGCGCTTTGGTTGATTGTTTTGGTATGACTAAGAATTCAACCTCATGTTATATGTTCGTTATGAGATATTATGAACAGGGAGATTTATATGAATATCTTAAACAATCTATCGGGCTTTTTTGCTGGAGAGATATAGTATTAGTTGAAAACGAAGCAGATTCCATAGTTACTAGAATTGCGGATAATGGCTTGCACGGTCTAGTAAATAACCTATCAAAACAAATTTATAGCGCAATACCTTTCGTAACTACGGAGCTCTTTTTAATGGAAATACACCAACGAAAGGCAAGTTCAATAGATACTATAATCGCGGACAGTGGTTTGCACGGTCTGGTTGATAACCTATCAAAACAAATCCATGGAGTAATACCTTTCATTACACCAGAAATTTTTAATGGAAATACGCCAACAAAAGAATCTAATGTTTACAGTTTTTGCATGATCATTTGGATGTTATTAGCCGGTATACGTCCTTATGATATAAAACTTGTTCAAGAAATCTGCTTCAGGTTAAGACCAAGTGTTATAGAAGGAACTCCACCTGTTTATTCTAAATTAATGCTTGAATGTTTAGATGCCAATTCATCAAATAGGCCAACAGCTTATCAACTTTACGAAGGTTTTGGAGATTGGGTATCCGCAATCTATGATGATCTAAATACGTCTGAATTATCTGATCAATTTGATGCTGTGGATGAGTCGAAATTTGCAAATTTGGAAAAATCTGTTTCTGTTCATGATTTATCGATTCATGAAAAGGCAATTTATACTATTCATCCGTTAAATCCCTATATCAAATCTTCTCAATCTTTTTTATACGACAAAATGTAAAAAAAGAGAATAGACTTTTTAGTTAATATTATTTTTATTTAACTAAATACTATGATTCTTTAATATTAAATTAAGAATTAAAATTATTGTTAAACTATAAATAATTATTTATAATTTATTGAATAAATATATAAATAAATTTATAAACTTTAAAATAATAAAATAATATATTTTTATTATTTAAAAACTTAAATTCAAATCTTTTTATGGTGCGGGAAACCTATACTCGACAATCACGTGATAATGTTTCAAATTTCTGGCGCAGAATTTATATCACGTGATACACAATTGGCCAATAAAAAATGAGAATTTTTGCGTAACAAAAAAATCTTTTTATTCGATATGCACGTTATATGTATATATGCGTATATATGCGCATATAATATTTCATATCAAATACCAAACTTTCATTACTAATTCATGAAAAGATGAAAAAATTATTGTCATTAATTGGAGGTGATAAAACTACAATTTATTAATCCATTAATCCATTAATCTTTCAATGTTATCAGGTAATCGACGATGTGATTTGTATTTATTAACAGCTTATTCAGCAGTTCTACCTTCCAGTCCTTTATAGTATACATCTATGTATCTCTATAATTTGCATGCAAACTTACGAATAGATGATATAGAGATACTCACAAGAACTTCTGGAACTCTTTTTATTAAATCTGCAATACTATAACTGCAATGCTATCTGATCTCCCGCTTTACAAAACCCTAATATTACTTTATAAAGTTACATTTATAATGGAATTTTGGGTAATGTTCAAAAATGTGTCCTGCTTTATTTATTGCTTCTTCTAATATTGACTATTATTCTTAAAAATCAGATTGCAATAACATTATTTTTCATATATAATAGTCTAATCTCTCTGAATTAACATCATCATATTTTTCAGAATATTGCTCACATATTAGGCAGATTCCGTTTGTTGGCCAAAGATTATGTTCTTTAAGTACTTGTTTAATACCCTTTGGTTGTCCTTTCAATTAATGATTATCTGGAAATATCATCGATTGTACAAATCTCTTACCATTCTCATTAATATACCAATCATTACGCAACTTAGGCTATACTTTTTTAGAACCTAAATTCATTTTCATTGCAATAAGTGTATCAGCTGTTATAGCATTATGGTTTGTTGATTAATTGAAGCAAAAAATACCAATACATTCAGAATGTAATATTTCAAATATTGGAATTGCTTGATATACAAGCTAAATAATGAGGAGATATTTTAATAATTCTTTCTTAAATTCTACATTTTAATCTAGATCTATGAACAAAAAAAACTCAAACCTGATCTAACATATGTTCTGACTTCCAATATCCATTTTTTTATATAGATCAAAAAATAAAAGCTTCTTTATTTCTGATATATGGGTTTGCTTGTAATTGTTTATCAGATAGTTATAACAATCCATGATATGGACACAAAAAAGCTGAAACCATAATACAGACCCCTGCTAAAAGTCTCTGAACACCTTTTAGCTCAATATAAACTCAAAATTTTAAAGTTTATTAAAACAAAGTTTATTAATATATTTATTAATATATGATATGTTATACATCTTATACTAAGTAATTAGTACTTGGTCAAGCTCAATTTGCTTTAATTATAGCCTAAATTTGCTGCAGCATACTATTAACCAAATTTTTAATAGTATGTATAGGAATTTCTCACAATACATTCTTAACGTATCGGTCGAGTTTAGCAAGATTTGAAGGCTTTTTTTCCTTTCACAAATACTTTTCTTGATATCAGCCCACAGATTCTCAATTGGATTAAGGTCTGGGCTTTAAGCCGGCCATGGAAATACACATAGATCATTTTTCACATGAAATTTTTTGCAAGTTTCATTTTATAGAAGCGAGCATTATCCTTCTGGAATATACCATTACCATTTGAAAATACACGTTTTATAGTTGGCATAACGTACTTGTAAAGGATGATAATATGTAAAGCACCATTTGCTATTTCAAATAATAGAACAATAGATCCCAAGCCTTGTCTTAAAAAGCATCCCCAAAACATTCGACCAGAGCTGTGTTTCACTGTAGCAGAAACATAAGAAATATTTCACTTTTTCTGAAGGTCCTATCACACTCAACTACATCAGCTTTGTTAGAATTGAGAAAAGATCAATTTGTCACTCCACATGACTTTTGACCAATCATCCTTTGTTCAGCTTTGGTGATTCAAATACTATGCAAGACATGCCTCCATATTTGCTGGTGATATTAGAGGTTTTCATCAAGCAAGACAATTGTTTAGTCTAACTGCACAAAGTGTCCAGCTAATAGTGCGAACTGAAAAATCTTAGCTAGTCTTTTTTTTCCAAAGTTGTTGAACTTCTGCAATGCATGAGCAATGATTTTTTCCTTTATCATTAGTTATAAGTCGCTTGAGTCAGTTTTATTGTAAAGGTTTAATAAGAGATAGTCATCTAGAACGAGGCTTCAAATTAGTGGTTCTAGTATCATCTATCCTTTTTAAAGTGTCAAATACTGTTAATACTCCATAACATATAGTCTCAGAAATTATTTGATAACTATCATCACGTTGACAGCAAAAAAATATAGTGTTATATTGTTCTGCTGTTAATTTTTGAGGCATTTTCGTTATTTCAGAAGATTAAAGTTTATTTTGATTTAAAATCAAAATAAACAAACCAAACGTGCATTTATTAGGTTTAACTTATGTAAACAAAGTCCTGAACGTCATATTACCGCAGTATTATGAAGTCACATAATATTATTCGTATGAAATCGCACCTAAAAAATGATATTCTGAGACTTTTGATAAGGATCTGTAGAATGATCAATATGTTTTGAGCATAAGATATCTTCATTCTCTCTTTTCCAAATTTTCCGCTGTCCATCATTTGCATAAAAGTGACATTTATTATGTGTCACTTATACTAATTCCTTCTTTTCTGACTTAAGTTGAAGTTCCAAAATATTATCTAATTTATCACCATCAAAGTCTTTTATATATTTCTTATATTCAAACATTTCTAATAAAAAATTTGATATAAAAATTCCATAAAAATATTAAGTTTTATAATGTATAACTTTTATGGAAAATCAGTATAATATATACGTTTTTTCCTTAGGTAAAAACCTTAAACTTAATACGGAAAAG
>CAJVPP010002081.1:0-16432 GCA_910592005.1 Funneliformis mosseae
ATACCTTATACAGTTACATTCATCAAAGTAAAAGGAACGGAAGAGATCCTAGGAGGATATAATCCTTCAATATGGAAGGAATCTTATGTATTAGTTGGTGAATGTGGTCAAACGAAGGATAGTTTTATATTTTCTTTTAAGAATAAGGATAATTTAAAGGATTCAATTTTAAGCCATGTGAATATTAAACATAAAGATCACGCTTTATTTTATCACTATACAAATGGTCCTGCATTTAGTTATGATCTTTTAATAGACAGTCATAACGGAAAAAATAATTATTCTCGTGGTATTTGCAGGCAAAAAAAATATGATAAAATGATAAGAGATACAGAAGATTTCAAAATTGAAGATTACGAAATATTTCAAATTTTAGAAATTGATGCAATGTAATACAAACAACAATCGTGATTTATTGGGGTGTTCCATCAACTATGTAAATCGAAAAATTGTTAAGTATCATATAAAAATTTACTATTAGAGATTTTTCGTATTAAACTATAATTTAAAATAGTTTTTAAATTTGCTTATAATAAATTTCCTATTAAAAACCAATACATTTTTTAAACTTCAATTTCTTTGACTTCTTATTAATTTCTTTCCAAATTTCGTGAAAGTATTCTAAATAACCGCCTCTTTCATGCAACTAGCTGCTTTTTTTAAAAAAAGCTATTCATATTTCAAACATAACAAAATAACTATTTCTGAACAAATCCTCTATAGGAAAAGTTTCGCTTTTTTAAACTTCTTCAAAAAAACAAATTTCATATTGTTCCTAAGGTCGCTATGTATGCATTTGAACTATATCACTACATAAAAGCTATTAAAATTATGTGAAATTGAATTTTACAGATTTCGGATTATTATGGGAAGAATTTCAAGCCGTGCCCGTCAATTAAAAAAAGCTCGTGAAATACAAGCTCAAAAATTAGAAGCAAATAAAAATGACAAAATACCAAAAATTAATGAAATCTTAAATGGGATGGACGAACTAAAACTAAATAATGTTTTCTATTGGCTCTAATTCATTTGAAAATATTAACAAATCCAGTATTAAAAAGGTCCGGGAGCAAAGAAAAAATCAACCATTAAATTTGAAGAATAATAAAATTTAGATGATGCAGAAAGAGTTGGAAAAGCGGATCAATTATTTGAAAAAAGTTTCTCTAAAAAAAAAATATATATATAATTGTCTTTATTACTGTATAAAATCTGTAATTGGTAATAAAAACTAAAAGTCAAAAAACTTCAATTTTTTAAAATATCCGGCAAAAAAATCCAATTGATCCATTTAACCGGTATAACCGGCAGAAATTAAATGATAGTAAATTTTTTACTTAACAAAGTTTTCTAATACTCATATAGTTTATTTATATTATTAAAGTTTTGTAGGATTTGTTAAATTGGACTGGTAAATTTTTAAATAATAAATAAAATATTATAAACAATTTATAAATAATCGAAATCGTCACGCGAGAATTTAATTTACAACTTAAATTCTCAGTCCAATTGTATTTAATAACATGGTCAAAGGATTGGCGATTTGGGAGAAACCTTTAACAAATTTTCTATAATATGAAAATAATCCAAAGGCTGCTCTTAATTCGGTAAGTCCTTAAACAACTTTTTGTGCTTTACCGCCAACGTTGACCGAAACCAACTGTTTAATCTAAAAATGATTCGTGTCTTATCGATTTTCATCAACCCACTATTTTTCAAATGATAATTCAGTCGCTCATTAGTTAAAATAATTGACAAAATCACAAATTTTTGTATGGATGTAAAACAAGGCCTTTAGCTGCATAATATCATTTCCTATTTGGATATTTCAAATGACGTTTACATTATTTGCAGAGATAAAACGTTTAATTTTAAGTAATTAGCGTCATTGCACGCCAACTTAGAATGACTATCCGTCAAGGTTTTAACAGGAGTAGTTATTATGTTGAAATCAACGTTTAGGAATCCGCTATCTAACAAGTACTTCAGAATAATCGGAACCATGTATCTGTAATCACCGAATCGATCGCGACCAAAAAATTAAAAAAAAATAAATAAATATTAATTTCAATCGTTTATTTAGCATTATAAGAAATCCGGATCTCTATAAAATACCTGAGAACTCATGAAATCAAAATTCAAAATAAAATTCACATTTGATTTCTCTTAAGGTTGCCGGGAAAAACCCGGAGGTTTCGACAGGCATCGAAATCGAAACCCGTCAAAACGTTTTGCCAAATATTTTATTAAAGGCAAAATTGCGAAAGTTTCGAATGGTGGCAAAACCCATCGAAACCTTCTGATATTAAAATACAACTTTTGAATCTAAAAATTTATTATTCTAGTTTAACGAGATGAGCAAATCGTATATAGCAAAGACTCAATTTCTTTTATAATATCATATATATATATATTTATAAAGGATAAAAAAAAATCAAAAATTTTACATATTGATCATCAAGTTCAGTTATATATATCATTTATCTCCCATATTTTCTTCATTTAAACTCATGAATGTATTCTAATCTTCTTCATCCATTAAACTTTCATTTGAAAAATCATAATCTAGAGGTTGGAATCAAATTCGGCATTCGGACGGATTAAATCCGGATCAAATTTTTAAAATTAAATAAATCCGGATATAAAATAAACCACCCAGTACCAACCTCTAATTTTTTTCTAATCTTTCAACAAGTACCAGTGCTTCCAAACTTAAAACCTGATCGATAAATAATGTATTATTTTGGAAACTTTGTTCTAATTTAAAATAAAAAGCCAAAAAAAATCGTTTTTTATATTCTATATATTGTGTGATACAATAAACCTGTTAAACCTTCAAATTCGCAATGTTGTTATCGAAACTGTCGAAACCCGTTGAAACCCATCAAAACCCATCAAACTGTCAAAATAATTTCTGAAAAGTTTCGACTTTTGGGAAAAAAAATGATGTAAGCTTCAATCTTTTAGTCTCAAGTTTTCAACTAAAAAAAAAATTTGATAGACATTTGGCGTTACTTTGTTTTTAACTGATCACATGCACCCGCGTCTTTTCTAATATATATACATCTCAATTTCCAAAAAAATTTTTAAGAAAAATTTTTGTGTTTAACTTCTCAACTTCCATTTCAAAAGGTAATATTATTTTAGAAAAATAAGGTTGGCACAAAAACACAATAACAAGTTCGAAGGTTTATTTCCTGGACTAACTTTAAAAACTTTGTTCTTAATATACACGCTTACAGCTGACATTTCAAAAAACAATAAAGAAGTAAGTTCACCACATTTTCCTTACCACAAAACTCTCAAAAGAACTACTTCATAATCTTCTTCAGGTGGAACATCGCGTATCAATACCGTTGCTTATACAGTTAGTCCTGCACCTTCAATTATCTTACAAAAATTCATTTGGGTTGCTGGGCCAGCAGGGTGAATTCTTTTAAGATAATTTGATTTGCTTAATTAAAAAAACATATTAGATTATTTGCTTGCTTATTGGTTTGAACATATGGGCGGAATTGAATTTTTAAAATAAATCGTACTCAAAATATTGCTGTAATATCAAAAATCAGCTGATTATTGTCATCTGATTTAGCCGGGATAAAAAATTTTATATCACACTAAATGATTTGAAAAGTTTTACTGTGTCTGTAATTGTATTTTTTCTATCATCTCACATTTGTAAAATCTAAGGATGTTAAACGGCCCTTAAAAAAGTTTTGAAGTTTTAAAATTATTAATTCTAGAAGACTCATCATTTAAGGTTTTGACCTGCAAATATAATTTCTCGCCAACCTCGAGTGGTATTATAACACTCGTCCCCTAGCATATAATTATGAATTGGGTTCGTACGGAGATTAGAAGCGTAGACAAAATTGGTGCTCTAGCGTTATGACCGCGAATTAATGTTGATAGTTCGACCTGGACCGTAGTTCACAAGCATAATAATTACCCAAATACCAACATGAAAAAGTCGACCGCGTAAATGAATCTATGACCTCAAATCACGATATAAACTGGAAGGGAGAGAAAAATTATTATTACGAATATAATTGTTTGGAGGAAGAGAAAGAAGAGCTTTAAGTAATTCTTCAAGGATATCTACCAATTTATACATTATTTTATGTTGTTCATTGGTGAAACAAAGGCGCAGTGGATTGCAAGCTTGTAGAAATCTTTATGTAGAAATCTTAACACTTCATTTCTATTTATTAGACTTGAATTCCTCATTTTTCACTTCACCACAAATTTTATTCTATAAGTTATGTTAATATGAAGTTTAAATTATCTTTTGATGAATCAAACAAAATGAAGAATTAATATACACTTAAAAATTATTGATTACATATTGTGCATATGTATTTAAATGAATATTGTTACTGAAATAAGAGCCTTCAAGAAATATCCTAAATTTTTAACGTAAGAGTAGGACACTTTCGGTTGTAGATCTGTTATGTAATATATTCTTTGATATTATTAATCTTTAAGTATATTTTTTTTATTTAAAAAGAATATAAACTACTAAATAAACTAAAAGGATTATTAAGTATGTCTAATTAATTTTAATAAAAATTTTGCCACCACGTGTTCAAATATTTTAAACGCTATAAATTATGAAAATCTTGTATTTTTCTCCTATAAAATTTGATGAAAAATCTTTAACAAATTCTTCAGTAAATATATCAAATTCTTCATTTACTTAGGTAAAGTGAATTAGTAGCAGCAACTGAAAATTATGGACGCATGGGTTAAATCATGTTACATCATATGACTTATTATACTTAAGTAACAAATTTAAATAGCAAACTTTCCACATCATCAAAACATATTAAAATTATTGACGAATGATAAAACTATTTTTATTAAAAATAATATGACGAATATTTGAGAGATTAGTCTTTTGCTCATACTATAATCTCGACCAATATTGCAAAAATAAGTAATATTATTTATTTAAGATGATGGCTTTACAAGGATCAATTGTAACCGAGTTCTTAAATCATTTACTTGTTTTCAGGCACATTATCCTAATTTATATGTTAAGTCAACTATTATGCCGATTAAACATAATACAATGCCGAGAAGCTTGGTGATATTATGTTCGGTTCGTACAAATTAATTGTGTACTCTTTGATAAATCAATAATTTCGTCAAATTTTGATTTCACTCGTTGTTTTTTCATTTATTAGATCAAAATAATTTTTTGCATTAACCAGTAAACTCCCATTTCATTCGCAGATAGAAAAGGTACTTTATTTGATATCTAGGACAAATAATTTATAAAGTCCAGTCTTTTATTTTAAATAAAACCAGCAATTTCAAATCGTCAACAGAATTATTTAAAATTCAAAATATCAAATTTAATTTAATGCAAAGATACTTTAAAATGTGCAATGTGATTTAGTACTTTTTAGAACTTGAACTAAACTGATGATCTGTTAACACCTTGCTTACCTCTATCATCTTATATAACTAGTGGACCATGTTTGGAATCCCGTATAGATGTTTTTTTTTCCTGATCAAAATAAACGTGCAATTTGCAGATCTGACTGATGTTGAAATTGATTTCCTTTTAAATTTTTAAGTCTTATCTGACAATTCAACTTTCATATAAACAATATTTAGATCAATCCCAGTTTATCAAATTGTTCGCTTTGTAATGAATTTCGACGAAAAAAATTTTTTTCCACATTTAACAATGCCAAAAATTATTATTTCTGCGGAATTTTCGAAATATGATCGCCGCAAACCAAACTTAATTTAATTCAATATTTGTTACACAATTACAAACTATAAATTGCCATTCCTTTTGATCAACGTTAAACATGATGATTCCTTCTCCTCCCTTTTTTTTTTTATTAAATAGTTTTATTAAAATGTCTCGCAAACTTCCCGCTGACTGTTTAAATGAAATATTTGAGATATTGAACGACAATGTCGCTTTACATTCGTGCTTGCTTGTTAATCGTCTTTGGTGTGAAGTTTCTGTTAGAATCCTATGGAGAAGAATTTGGAATTATAGTACCTTAATTGATTGTCTTCCCAAAGAGTCAAAAGAAACCTTATATAATAATGAAATTATTATAAATCCATCCTTGAAACCTCCACTATTTAATTATGTTTCGTTTCTTAGATATCTTTCAATTGATAAATTTGTTAGAATCTTTATAAATCATCACCCTCTCGCTTCACAATACCTTATCGATAACAAGTTAGTAGTAATAATCCAGGAAATATTTAAAATGTTTATGAGCCGAATTTCTTCTGTAAAAAAACTAATGATTAGATCAATAGACATTCCAAACTTTACATTTTACTCTTATCCTGGAGCAATCGATTGTTTAACAAATCTTTCAGAGTTTGACTGTGGTTCAGATATCCGTTCCGAATTTTTTTATCAATTATCTCGAATATGTCATAACGTGCAATCACTAAGCATAACACTTAAATCAGACATTTCGGATGGATTAGCTGATTTGATTTCCGTTCAGCAAAATTTAAAGATTATTATAATCCATCAATCATATATTTATAACAGTGACTATTTGAAAAGGTTAATTTCCTTTGTAGCAAAGCATTCAAATACTTTAACCAAAGTAGATATCAATGGGGTTATTGAAGCATCATTACTATTTCTCGTTAATTGCGAAAACTTGCAAGTACTTTTATTAAATAGTTTTAAAGATTCTTTCAAAGATTTTAAAAGGTTACAACATGTTGTCTTTCCACAATTACGAGAGTTGCAATTAAATAATCAACATATAAAACCAGCCTATGTCATTAAATTCTTAGAAAATAATGGAAATTACTTGGAGAAATATTATGGGCTTTATAATTATAATAATTCAATTAATGTAGCAATAGGTAAATTTTGTTCAAATCTGAAATTTTTCTGCGTTACTCTTAAAAGGAATGAAATGGAAGAGTTTAAAGTAATTTTAAATAATTGTCATCGATTGGAAGGTTTTGAAGTTTGGTGTGGGAGTGACTATTTAAATGAAATTGAATTGTTGGAGGTTGTTGTAAAGTATTCACCTAAAACTTTCTATAACTTATCATTATTTTATACATCTAAATCACTTTCAAAATTATTTTCAAAAGAATTGGAATCCTTTTTTACAAGTTGGAAGGATCGTACACCACAAAAATCACTTAATTTTTCTTTCAAGAACATGTATGCCGCGAATAATTTAGACTTTAAAAATGAAAATATGAATATGTTTGAAAAATTTGTAAAGTTAGGTGTTATTAAAAAATTTAGTATGTCAGGTTGAATAGCGAAACTTTATATATATTGTTACATTTTCATTTTAAACATAACAATAGAATATCAATTTATTTGAAATAATAAATGAAACTTTACTCAACGAATTATAATTCAAATGAGAAATAGATTGCACAGCACAAATATTTTTAATAAAAACGAGTGAGATTTGTTGAAATTTTTTTATTTGTACAAGAAAAGTTAAATTTTTATGTTGTTCTATTTTAAAATTGAAAAGGAAGACTAACTATCGTTGTTCTTATTAAAAGATATTTTATTTCTTTCGGAAAACATAATCTTTCAACATAAAATGCTCATTATAATATTAATCAATTTTATTTAAATAAATATTATTTTTTTTCAAATTCATTTACAAGGTGGTAATTATTTCTCCCAAGCCTATTTATTGCTCCTTTCGAATTAATTATTCTAATTCATAAATTTTATTAAAATAAATATTTACAACCTGCAATAAGAATAAAAAAAATTTTTTTTTAACAAATCCCTTCTCATTTTAAACCTTTATAAATTATTATATTAAAACATCATTTAAATTTATTCATCTTTTCATGTTTGCATTCAAGCTTAGGAACTTTTAAAAAGGATAAGATATTATTAATATAAATATTAAATAAATGAAACAATTCTCAAAATATGCCATCTTCTATATAATTGTAATTGAAATACAAGAATGTATTATTAAGTAAAAAAATAATTCCATATCATGAACAAATTAATAGAACTTTGGAAGTGACGCGAATCAAGAATAAATTTAAAGAATACGTTTAATAGATTTAAAACACATAAACCTTTCAAACTAACTCTCCGGAATATTATTGATGCAGAATTTCAAGTCAAATGCGGATAAATTTCAGGTAAACATCGTGAACGATTATTTGGAGCCGAAGAAGAGACTGTCGAAAGAGATTAATCGTGAAAAAATCACGTAATGTTCCGGAAACTAGAATATACATATGACATCGTTCGTATACCTTCAAAAAATCTTAAATGCCCATTATAAGATTAATGCATTTACACAGTTAACTTCTATGTAACATTCCATCAAGGAAGAAAAATTGTCTTTTTACAGCGGAATCCCTTTAAGATCTAGAGTTCAAACTTTGTTTGAATTATCAGTCGCCATATTTGGAGATTTTTTGGCAAATACGTCAGATAAAGGCAATCTGAATCATTTGAAATTTGGACATAATATCTATAGTTTGGTCTTTTATAACAAATCGAAAAAGAAATAATAGTGATATTTCATTGTTATCAATTAAAGCCTGTCGGTTGGTGTTGGATTTAATAGACTTAATGTAGCAAAGAACGGTCTTATTACATTGCATATAAAAGCTTAGCTTAAAGCTACCTAATGTTCAGCAAATAATTTAGAAATTATCATCCAGAATTTTCTCTAGGCTAAAGTCTGAACTTAGAGCTGAGGTATCTAATATTGAACTTGTCGAATTCTTTTTAGTCAAAATGGAAAAAGTTAACAAAATAATGTACCACGTAACTGTATTTATCAGAATTCTAATAACGCTTCCGAATATGGTCGAGCCTTAATCTCTAATCACAAAAGCTTTGCAGCATATGATATATCGGAGTTATTCAGAGATCTTACGTAGAAATTAACAATGAATTAAGAGTTTGTGCTTATGCTTTAAATACATTTGTATTAAGGAGGAATTTCCTACAATATTGTCAAAACGACTGACTATTATAGAGATTATTTCGAATGTTCCTTAGTTATTTTCCAACCCGAGCTTGACGTTAAAAAAACATTTTGAAAAGTAAGTTTGCTCGAAAAGTGTTAAAAATCCATAACGAAATTAGATCGTAAAAACAAAAAACTAATTTATTGGCGAAGGAAAATAAATTTCTTGAAAGGAAAAATTAATATCGGTTTTTTGGTCATAAGAATCGTAGCTTATACTAATCAGTAAATTCCAATAATGTTTATACACTTAGGCTTCTGTTTAAAAGTATGGTTAATTTTTTTTTAAAATAGATAAACAACAGATTTTAATTTTCGATATTATTTCATTTCATTGTATTAAATTAAAACTTCTTTCTATACATAATTTCATCATATGATAAAAGCAACTTAAAATTTGAAGGCTTATTTATATATATTTTTTTTTTGTAAATTATTAAATTTTAGATATTAATTTCCGATTATACATATCATATGACACGTATTCATACTCCTCGATTTATTAAGAAATTTTCTTCTTATAAAAGTTTATTTATGTAATTACAAACTGTTTTTATAATAATTATTTTATAAACAGTGTTACTAAATAAATATTTATAAAGATTATAAAATTATAAAAATAAAATAAAAATATTTAGATATTTTTTGTTCATTAAATGCATCAATGAATTGTGTAAATTCCCCATTATTACCTTCATCTTTATCTAATTTTTTCAAGAATTCTTTTATATTTGAAATATTTGAAATGAAAAGTTGTGGTTGTGATAAATCATTAAAATTAGAAACAGGCATTAAAGATTCCTTAGAAACTATACAATATTGAGGAGGTAGCGAAGGTATATATTGAAAAGGGTAGGCCGAAAATACTGGAGATGACATCAGTATAGCTAATGACAAATACATGTTTTTTTGTTACATGTTGTGCATCAAATTTTGGATAGGTTAACGCAATTTCAATAGTTGCAGTTCATCCTTTTAGTTAATTTCAAGTGAATTTCTGGAGCAACATAACATGACAAATTCTCTTGTGAATAATGCTATTGTTCACGAAATTCTGTTACTATTTTACCAATTATTTTTTGATGAGGAGTCAGACCTGAAATTTTAGGAATAGAATTTGCCTTTTTCTTTTTTGATGCATTTTCATTTAATAAAGAATCATCAGAATCATCAGATTCAAGTTCTTCTTCTTAATCAAAAAATTAGTAAAAGTAAAGTAACTATATATAATTACTTATAATTATACAGATTAGAAAGTTTTTTTCATTTGATCACCTTAATTTTTGCTATTACAATAATCTCCTTTTTTGCTTTGAATAATTTTTCATACTTATTTAATAATTTCTCAAAATCTTTTGATTCACTCAATTCTAAACCTTCACCATTTGATTTTGCTGATTTGAAAGTTAAAGAATATTCTGCTTGATTAAAAGAAGGGGCGATGTCATGAATGTTTATTTAAATATTATTAATACCCATCATAGATCTAACATATTTTTGAATTTAAACAATAAATTTATTAAAGGTAGATACATCAAAAGTAAGCCACTTTTCCAGTAATGATTTTCCATCTGTTTTTTATAATAAAAGTAAATGAGATATCATTTTGTAGAGTTTCTTCATTTTTTTCATTATTTTTATCTTGAAAATTTTGTTAAAATCAGCAATAGTAGAAGAATTAGTAAATCATCATCAATAGTAATAATATTTATATTTTGATAAAAGCTATATTGAGAGGAAATATCTTAAGGAGTAGTATCTTAAGTTGTGGTATTTTGAGTAGCATTTTGAGAAGTGGTTTTTTAGGAGTTTTGAAATGAACTATTACATATAAAATATAAAATAAAACTAAACCTTTTGTAAGGTCACTATTATAAGAATAAGTGCATTTCATTCTTGAATAAAAGTTTTTTACTAGTATTAAGGTCATTATCAAAAGTTCATCTAAAAGTATATAGAACTTGAGATGTATAGTTTGATTTTTTAGGTTTTACTATTTATCACATTTGCAATTATTCACATTTAGATCACAACTGCAATACATGCACTTATGATAACCATAATATATACCAATTTTATATTAAACTATAGTAACAAAAAAAAGTTAAGAAAACGCGATAAAAATGCATAGTAAGAAATTAAAAATAGCTGGTTATACTAGTAGTAATAATCTGATAATCATAAAAATGATAATTATATTATAATAATGATTTGCAAGGATAGCACAATTTTGAAAAACGTAATAATTAAACAAATAAAAAAATAAAACTATAATTAATAAAAAAATAAAACTCTTCTTTACTGTAATAGATTAGTCAAACTGATCAATTTATCATAGTTGTAAGTAAGTGATAATTTTTTTTATATTATTTAAGATTACTAATTACTAATTCTTTTTTTTCTCTAGAATAATTTTTTGATGAAAGAATACATTAGACTAAAAAAATATTAAAAACTAAATTACTTATTTCAATCTAAATAGCAATAAAATTATTTTATTAAAATACAAAAAAAAAGTAGATAAGAAAATCATCTGTAATGCAAAATAAATTCTAGTTTTTATCTAAAATAGATTAATTCAATAATTAAAATGTAATACTATTTATTTAAAATAGTTTATACTGTAATTAAAAAATACAAATAAAGCATAGTAGAAAATCAAAATCTATAATAGAATAATATATATTAAACAAGGTTGACAAATTTCAAAAGGATATTATAATGCTACCTGTGCTTATTGTAAAAAAAATTAGTTTAAAGGATCACTAAAAATAGATAAAAAGAATTTCTATTTCTAATCATTAAAATGATTTGCTGTTAAATTTTATTATAAAATAAATTAAATTGTTATATTAAAATAAATTGTTTTAATTCTTTTGCTAATGTTAATAAAATAGTAAATTAAACAATTTTTCTAAATTAAGTTATGATATAAAACAAAATATATGTCTACAAATAATCCCAAAACTGTTAAATATTTACATGAATACAAAAATAATTATTACTTTTGATTATATCAGAACTTCCTTTCTGATTTATATTTATGATTAAATTGATGAACATGAAAAAATCACAGGTTGAAAAACTCCATTTCGGCCAGAATTAGCATGGTTGATTTTAGACGAAATGTTATTATTTTTTGGTTGGAAGTTAGCACATCATTTGTAAATATTTATAATTCCTGATTTTTTAAATTCAATTATTTTATTTAGCAGCAATAAAAATTATCATAATCTAGAAGTATTATAAAAAAGGAAAAGTTACTAGAGCTAAAAAAATAAAAAGCATTCATTCTTCAATATCATAATCCTCCTCTTCTTCATCAGTATAATATATTGGGATATCATCAGAGATATCATCAGCGGGTATATTAACTTGATAGTTTCGTAAATCAGCTTCTTGAATAGCTCCTCTGATCATTCCAGTTATAGAAGTTTCACCATGTCTATACTCTTCTTTAGCACTATAAATGAGTGAGGTATCTTAATCACTAGGTGGCTGAACGAGAGTTCTGATAGTAGGAGTGTTTAACTGTTTACAAGCCCAATTAGGTATATTTATTAGTAGTTGTCCTTCTTTATAAAAATATTTATCATCATAAATTCGAGGCTTTGATAGTTGTGACGACTGTTGTAATAATACCCGCTTGTTAAAACTCTACGTAGAAGGTTCATTAACTAAAAAATTTAGAATTATATAATAAATAATTTATATACATTATATAAATAAGTTGGAATATTTGACAAATCTCATTCGAACACCAGGGATAGTCATATACAACTATTTGACATTTTTCTCATTATTATCCGAATCTGTTTCTGATAGCTCAGGTGAATGATAAGCATTATTCTTGAGTATTTTCATGATTTCATCACGGTTATATTTTGAGATTCAGACATCTTTTTCATTAAATAAAGCATTAACGCCTCTCATTCTACAGTCTCTTTTCTATATTTTTTAAAAAAATATAATTATGTTCAACTTCTGTTAATAAATATTAAATATAAAAAATGATCTAATTTCGTGCCCCTGAGATCTGATTGTGTACTCGCTAACTTGTCTGACCTTGTGTTTCTTTTTTATTTAATAAGTAGCCGTCTCTTCGATGTTTATGCAAAGCACAAAGCCATTCTTTTAGTTTATTATATGAGGGGTTATAACATGGCCGTAATGACCTCAGTAGTTCAGGTACTAATTTTTGCTGAATTTTCTTGTTCTCTGGACTATTAAAAACCTTATCATATCTCATTTCATATAACGATGATAAAGTTTTTAAAATTTCTTTCATTTCGGTCTAATTATTATAAAAAAAGAAAAAAAAAGGTGAAGATAAAAGGTTTCGCTATGGCACAATAAAATCAGAAAATTTTACAAACTCTTGCTGCTTCATTTTCAGCCTCTATAGATTTATTTTTACTCGTGGCTTTTGAAATAATAATGGTCTTTGTTTTTTTTTTTGGTCGAGAGGTATTATAAAATTATCTTTGTCAGTACTCGATATATCTGTCGATGAACTACCAGATCTATTTTGTTCAACCTTTGCTTTTAATTCATCATTAATTCTTTCAAGTTCTTGATTAACGCATCATTTTCCAATTTTAAGCGGTTCACATCTTTTGAAATTTTTTTAACCTGATTAAGAAAATCATCATGCCGATTTTGCCAGAAGTGAACTTGCGCTTGCCAATGTTTGACTTCTTCCTTTAACCTTTCAATCTCTAGATAAAAATGTAAAAAAATCATTTAAAGTAATATTAGTAGATCATATTACTCAATTAAAAATCATGCCTTCTTCTAGGTAATAGGCCTAATAGGTGTACTAGGGTAGCTGATTGTGCTTTGAGTCAGCTCATTATTCTGATCGTCATCAACTATTTTAATATAATTTGGTACTTGCAAATTGGGCACTCTTTCTTGAATATTTCAGATAGCTTCTGTTCTTTTTATTCAATTATCGGCTACATATTGATTTTCTACAGAGCTTGTTTAATATTAAGGCACTGGAGAGTTATGAGAGTTGCTATTCATAGAGCTTATATGCCGTCGAGGAAAAGAGTTGTGAGAGTTGTTATTCATAGAGCTTGTTTGACAAGGAAAGTTGAAAACATATGTTGACCTGGTGCGGAAATTTCAGGCTATAGAATTTGTTTATTTTTTTTTTTTTTATAAGAAATAAAACTGACGATGTGACTTATTTTAGAGACATATTTCTTACCTTGATATCTAACTCGACACTTAAACCCAACTTGAAAATACCGAAGGAACTACTGAATATGGTTTATATTCCATATATCAAACTTCAAATTTGTATTTTTTTCCAGATATTGAATTAAAATATCGGCTTGACTCGAATCAATCATTGCATCATTTCTCACGCTCACGTCCGGTAAACCTTCAGGAAAAATTAAAAATCGCCCGAGTGGCTTAAGGGTTTCGTTATTAAACTAGAAATAAAAAATTATGAAAATAAAGTTGCTTTTTTTTTAAAAAAAAAAATTAAAAATAAAATAATGTAAGATATACACAAATCATTATATCGATACATGATAAATTTTCTCTAAAGTCTATGATAATTAGTATATTAATAAATTCTTTGTAATCATTTGAACATTTGTTCATTGGAAACAATTTAACATTAGCACTTTGGAACGGAAATGACAATGCACTTCTTGTAATATAGTTAGCAAAATTTTTAATTCGTATTTCTTTTTTTAATAATGAAATTTGCAAATTGAAATAAAACATACTAATAACAAATTCTGGATTCTTTGGATCAAAGGCTTTGAAATTAACAACTTTATCAGTTCTGAATGAACCGACACTAATTGTATTTTGAATATCCGATGGCATCAAACTAATAAATACGCCTAAAATACCATCATTCCCTGCCGCCGATATGAATATTATTCATTTATATTTAGCCAAATCATTGATCATAATTGCAAAAGGGCCTCTATTGTCACCTTCAGATCCTTAAATAATTTAATGGTAATATTTATTTATTTATTTATTTATTATTATTATTAAAAATGAAGTTTTACTTACAAAAGATAAATTTATGATGCCCACTCCAATGATCCATATAATGATAAGGCTAATAAATTAGCAAAATCATTACTCTTTTCTCCTCTTCTGAACTTATCATTAGACCATATTCCCTTCATTAATTATATATCTGTATTTAATAACATGCCTATACATCATCCCTTATGCTCTTTTTTAAAAGATTACACCAATACTAGGCATTTCTCTGATTATTACTATCTCAAAAGAAATACTAAATATCAATTCTTACAAGTTAATTGGATTTTGACTTTTCAAATTATTCAGAATGGAACAGCATCTTTCACTTCTTTCAATGAAACAAGAAGACATTGCAGAAAACTTAAATTCCTTCTTGAACAATTACCAATGGTTCAGTTCATGAAAGCCACTTAACCTCAACTATATTCGCTATCCTAGAAATACTGCTATTGTAATAATCATAATGAAGACTTTAACCACATGTGGCTTTGCCCTAATATTAAACATTACACTCGATCTTTAATTGCTGAATCTGTTGCTTATTTAAAATTACAATTATTCATCTATACTTCAAAAACTGAGTTCACAAATGAAATTGATAATCTTTTAAATCCTTTCCACGTAATATGATCTATATAAGTATCTTCACATGATTTCTCCTTCATAGATCTTATCAAATACATTGTTTCTAATATTTTATCATCAACCTTAACAACATTTACTAAATTGCCTTTTCTCACTCTTTCAATTCTTTCTTTATTTTTTGATTTTGTCTTTAATCAAGCTTATGACAACATATGAAAGACTAGATGCACTTTAACTTTAGACAAAGAAAGATCTTTACAAATAATAAAATGATAAAAGAAAGGCAATTTTACCTCGTCTAACATTAACTTTTCTTCAATAGTTTCTCTAATAATATATTTGCTACTAATACAGACATTTTAGATCACTTTACATTAATCAATAAATCTTACAAATATGGTCGATATTGGTCCCTCTTTTTGGACTGATAATAACCAGTTACTCTAATGGTTCCTTTCTTAGTTTGGTATTGATGATTGTTCAGTAAATCTTTATAATCAGAATCAGACAAGACAACTGGTTAGTCTGATGGAAGCTAGTTTCTAATAATGAATATTAGGCAGCAATTTTTATTTTTCTACTTTTGTACCCTTTTGGGATTTTCATGTAAATTTTTTTACTTAAATTGTTTTAAATAATAAAATATTGCATTATCGCGTTGTTAGTGATAATCTATTTGCGCAACTAAATGACTGTGCCAACTAACATCACCAATGATCACTAGGAAAATCATGATCACTGTTTTCACTGATTTCACTGCTATCACAGCTATCATTGTGATATTCATTTTCATTATTATAACGTTTATCATTATTTTATTTATTATATTTATTATCATAGTTATA
>CAJVPP010002082.1:0-16430 GCA_910592005.1 Funneliformis mosseae
ATTTGTTCAGATTTATTATTAACTCATTTTTTATTTTTTTTTGAGTTTCCTCCCTTTCTATTGCAAAGGCTTCATATAATGATACTGATACAAAAATCTCTAATTTCAGAATGGAGTTATCATAAATTTATAGAGTATTATAAATAATTTTTAAAAAAGATCAAGGAAGCGAGTGATATAAGTTCTCCTCCACATGAAGCTGGAAGATTAAGCAAGAAAAATAGTGTGAATTTCTAAAAATATTTCTTTAGATTAACTATATCAATATACTATATTTGTATTTTATTTTTCCTACAATAAAGTGCCCTGATGGCTGATTATTTTTATATATTTATCTATATTTTTTCGTGTGAGATAAGCATTGGATAATAAAATTTTCTTGGCAAATTTCAGCGATGACCCGTCGCTCAAAATGAATTAATAAAAAATTTATTATCTGTACTGTGAAAAACGTGATTATGTATTAATGCTGATAAAGTAATCAATAATATAAATTGTAACGCGTACGTGATTTGATCGAAGTTGTATTACTAGTAGATCTCTTATGATATTGACACGTAAATTTATTTTTAATATTATGTCTTATATCAGGAGGGTGAATTTCTTGCACGCAAACTTTTTTTGCGTAAAACTATATTTATTATAATATTCCATTCTGACTATAAACATATTATTGATAGATTACCAGAAAGTTTTGTCAAGAGAGTTTGCCAGAGACTATTGCACTATTCTAAAGATCCTGTTCCATTAGAATCTATTTCTAGAAAGTCTGAATGAATTGAATCTTATTTAAGGTACACATTAGAGATTTATAAGAATTCGTTAAATAGGAAATGCAAAACTATGACTCAGGAAAAAATATTGCACCCTCAAAGCTGGCCAGAATGTAATGTATTTTCAGTATCATTGGCTATATATATTACTGATATTGGAGTTTAAACCAATGATTATAAGAAAGAAAATAACTGCTAGGTCATGAATGAACTTAAAGTATTTCGTCAGCACCTGCTTAATTATAATAAAAGAACTTTTGAAAAATTCATGCAAGACATAAAAAAGAAATATAGAGCAGATTAGTATGAATAAGAAATTGCGATATGAAAATGAGGATCTAAAGATGCAATTGCAGTAAGCAGAAAAAGAGCTAGTATCTATAAAGTTAGATTCTTCTCATTAGTTGGGAATACTTTTTTTTTCTTGTACTTCTGTAAAGTAAGATCTTGATCAAGATCATATGCTTTTTGAGGATCTATATAAATCAAAGGTTCTTCCATTCTCTTTTATAATCACAAAAAAGAATAGCATTTCAGAGGCCTTATTCAAGGCAGAAAAGAATATATGAAGAATATAAAGCTGAGCTGGAGGAGGAGAACTATCATCTTCGTAATGAATTACAAACAGAAGTTGATAGTAATTATCAGAATTAGAGATGAATTGATCAACTGGAACGAGATTATTTCTGGTATAAGCAAGAAATCCAAAATCTCAATAGGGAGATAGAGTGCCTTGAAAATGCTTCAGAAGAGGAGATAGTAGAGTTAAAATCTGAAATCTCTACCCTAAAAAGTCAGCTATATCAAGCTAGAAAAGATGTGCAAGATAAGGGAAAATATATTTCTAGTTTAGAAGAGTGGTTAGTAGAATCTGAGAAACAAATTGAGAAATTGCGATGCTGGATCAGAATCATCTCATCACGAAAAAATTTGCTTGAACAAGAAAATTCTTCAGATTTATATAATTCTGATGATAATATGGCCACAATCATAGAACTAGCAAATGCTATAGATGGTTTTGTGGATAATAGAGCAATACATATAGATATCATATCAGATCAAATAAAAAGGACAACAAGAAAAATTCATCAAAAATATAATGCCTTGCAATAGGATTTAGTCCGTGAGTAATGAAGGTATTATGATACAAAAGCTGAGCGTGATAATGAAATTATACGAAGGCAACTTGCTGAAGATGGGATGGTTAATATTATTAGTGATTTCTATTAATATCAAACTAATGCTTAAAACTAGATAATAGAATGATAGTTAATATAGCAAAAAAATAAGCCTGTATAGGTATGCTAGTACAAGAAAAATTTGCTTTATAATTATTGTATCAGCGAAATGCTCACCACCTACAGCGAAGTAGAGGGGATATAGGTTTATTAGAATATAATCGAGATAGGCTCTATGAGTGATATGAGAAATGGAAAAATAAGACTCAAGCAGAACGTCAAAATATTTTAAATTTGCAGGAACAAATTTTGACACTTTAGAATAATCCACCAAATCAAATAAATATGGTAGGAATACTGCAACCATTTTTTGACTAGGGTGATGATATTTCTAATTTTCTTGCAAAACTTAGATTATACTTGCAAAATCAAGGTGTAGATCCAGCTGATAATGCAGGAGATCTACCAACAGAAAGAGATCAGGCAATAGGATATTTAAGAAGTTGTATGAGAGAAAGAACTTTAGAATGGTTTGATGATGAGATTACTACAAAGCAAAATTGGGAATTAGTAAATTTAACTGATAGCACAGGTCAAGCTAATTAGTAGCTGTAAATGGGCGTAATGCTAGACAGATAGGTACTGATGGATTAAATGAGATACTCAAACAAGCTGGAAATGCAATAGTAAAATTAAGAGCTGTAGAAGGTCCTTGGGATGAGGATTAGCGTATAGCAGAAGGTCATCCTACTAACCTTCTAGTAAATGCACCAAATGTTGGTAATAGAACTACAGTAGTTATAGCAGGCATTCATTTTGGTCAAGCCATATGGTGGTTAAAAACTCATTTCCCTACAGTGAAAGAGGAGCTTCAGGATATGATGTATAGAACAATTATGAAGGGAGACATGACTATAGATGAATTATATAGAAAATATTACAAATAGGTAGACGAGCTAACTATAGACCTGAAGATTTACGTAAAAAATTTTTAGATGTCCTTCCACTCCCATAGCTTGAAAAAGCTGAGGATATTAGCGAATATTTGCCATTGACTGAATTAACTAAAAAGCTTTATGAGATAGAATTATGCTGAATAGCTAGACATAAAAGAGATAAATTATCTAATCTGCTAGTATCTAATCAAGCATCTCAGCAAATATATAAACTTTTATCAGTTTCAGCCTCGCAATAATATAGAATATCTTTAGAAAATATGCAAAAAGCAATCCAAAATACGCTGGCACAACAAAAAACTGAAAACCAGGCATTAGTAAAAAAAGTTACAGAATTATAATCACAAATGACTTAGCAAACGCAAGTATATGCTTCACAAATAGTTAAACCTGTTAGACAGTCGAGAGGTCCACCATCTTCATTGAAAATAGAAGAAGGTCTCAAGAATTATTATGTAGCTGAATACTTAAAAGAAGTAGGTCTACTTAATAAGAAAGATTTAGATACTGATTATCCTATAAAACCTTTTTAAAGACCTCGTCCATAGTGAAATAATAATTCTACTAGATTTGATAGGATTGAAGAAGGACTTGAGGAAACTCAGAATAATGTAAATCAGTTAGCTGATCTATTTCAGAAAAAAATATATATATAAAAATGTGAAATTTGTAAGGAAACAGACCATAGCAAAGGAAGTTGTCCAAAAAGACTAATAGCTCAATTAATTTCACTTGGTCTTATTTTACACCACTTAAACCAATAGTTCTTTCTGATTCAGATAGTGAGGAAAATGATGGAGATGATTATGATGAAGACAATAATAGATAGACTGGATATGACCCACTGGTAAAAAAAAAATAGGTAAATGAGTCAAAAGGTGCTTCGCATAAATTGGCCGATAATACTAATGCTATTATTTAAGCTCTCACCACTGATATGAAAAATGTGCTTATCTTGAAAGACTCAGAAGGAGGAATCTAAAGAATCAGATGAGTGGTTATCATCTTTACAATATCTAAGTACTAATATAAATAACTTAACTATTTCTAAATCTTTTTTAGATTCCGACAGTAAGTTCAGTAATATAAATGACCTAGCAATCAAGACACTTAAATGGAAAGCTGATAAACTATCTAATTTTGCCATAAATGGCAATTCTAAGCATATCACTGATTCATTAGGATGATATACAGACGTATCAGTTATCTTGAAGGATAAAAAAGATAAGACAGTCACAGTTATTGAAAATTTTGTTCATATTAATAATGATGAAACAGAACAAATGCTATTTTTTGGTATGTCAAATATTCAAAAAGTTCAAGGCGTCCCTGAGCCAAATAAAAACTAGTTCCGCATAAAGTTACATGAAAAAACATATATTATCCTAATTTTTAGCAAGGTTCTAGTAGTCAAGGATCTGCTAAAAAGGGATTGGAAATCATCATGCAAAACGCCTCTTAACTCTCAAGTTTTAGCTTATTCTTCTAATTCAACTAGTGAAGGAGACTTAAAAAAAGTGCGTAAAGCTTAAAGAGTAACTATTAAAAATTGAGAGATGGCTTGACATAGTATTAAATGCAGGTAAAATTCTTGTGGAAAGATGCTTATAACTTATGGAGAAAAGATCAGATGCATAACAGCTTCTCTAGTAATATTTACTAATTTATTAAGATCAGATTTCCATCTAGATATATCATCTTTAAAAGAATTGTTTACTTTATTTTCATTTTTTTCACTAAAGCCACTGAAGAAGAAAATTCATCTTTTGGCTTTATATTAGCCTTTTTTTTCCAAATAATTTTATCTTTTCGCCTATTAGTTACTGTATTCAGACTATTAAAATTTATATGGGAATTTAGACCATTCTCATTATTTGCATAATGCTTCATATGAATAATCCTATTTTCTTAAGTAGAGAAGGAAGTATCATGTGAAGATTCCTGATTATTTTCTGAAATCTGGTCAGAGATGCTTACAGATTCTAAGATTCTACGTCATTTCTCAGTAGGTTCAGGAGGCCTCTGATTATCAATTATTTTTTGATATGTTATTGATTCTATATGATATTTTTTACACATAATACGCTGAGCATCTGAAATATTATTCTGAGCATTTCTAATTTCTTCAATAGCTTTAGGTATTAAACGTCTGACATCTGATTTAAGAAATTTATGAGTATGAGTTATTTGTTTTTTGCTTATAAAAAACTTGTAGAAAATTTATTCACAATTTATTTGATATTAGTCTGGCATTGATCTAGCATTAGTTTGTTATATATATGTAGTTCACTTTCTTTACAGTATAGCATGCTATAATCATGATTCAAATAAAAAATAAGTTTAAGATACATATGCTTCAAATATTATATTTGTTTGAAACTAGTTTGTTATTGGTTTTTTATTGGTTTGATATTAGTTTTATTCTAAACTCCCTTTTCCATATTCGAAGAAAAAATATACATATGTTATTTTACACTAATAACTTACCAAAAATTTATAAGAACATGTCTTGAAAAAAAAATCATAAAAACTTTACCTTCAAATAAATTCATATGGCAAATATATGTACGATAAATGAAATAAATAATGGGGTACCCTTGGTATTTGGCAATAAACTTGGAGATTTGCTATTTAATTGATATCTATCTAGTTGAACTGAGCTTGAGAACCAACTTGCTTGTGTAAAACATATTCTAGATATCGCTTTAAGCTCAGATATTCAGCTTGACACTAGAAACAGTCTCTTGATAAAAAATAATGAGAGTTTTTCAGAACGTGTATGCCAGCTTGAAGATGAGGTGAGAGAATTCAAAAATGAGATTAATCAAAAAGAGATTTCTCTTGCAAATGCTAAGAATGAGATCACTACAAAATTGGAAGAGATACAAGCTTTCCATTTAAGAGTAAAGGAATTAAAGCAGGATGATTTTTTAACATAGAAAAGATTATCAGAGATAGATTCTCTTAAACGTAAATCTGAAGTGGAATACATAAAACTATCTGACAAAAATATTAGTTTAGAATTGGCAAAAATGGAGTTAGAAGATATACTGGCCAAAAAAAAGGATGAATTAATGCAAGTGAGAGATGATTTACTTTCAGCACAAAAAGCAGTGATAGAAAAAGATTCCTTCCTTCAAGAAACTAATACTCTTTTATTAGAGCATATTTTGAAAACATCTAGCAAATCTAAACAAAATGAAGCAATTGTAGGTAATAAAGGACTGGAGAAAGGTAACGAAATCACTAGTCCTGAAATAACCTCAGAATCATCTTATTCCTCATTTTTTCAGCATGCAATCATCTTTATAATAGTATTACTAATCATATATATCTTATGATATATATTCTCTCGTCTATATTCATCTTACAATAAAAAAAATATTCTGAACTATAAAATACTCTTAAATAGAAATCAAGGTTATGCATTCCCAATCTGATACACAGAAGAACCAAAAGACAGAACTACCTCCTATAAAACTTCGTCTTTTAGATATGGATGAAGTCACAGTATGAATTATTCTAAAATATTGACTATCTGGCGATGATATAGACTTTTAGCATGTTGGTTACAGGAAGAAGTGGTTCAGATAAAACTAATTTATTTGCGAATCTTGTTCTTGGTGATAAGGATAAATATATATAAAAGAAGAGAAAAGGTGGATTCAGATATATTTGTTGTGATGATTTAATTATATGTGGTTATCATCCTAATGAGCCAAAATGGGCATATATGAGGTATATATATAATATGATTTCAAAGGATCCAAAAGCGCCTTTCTATGAGAATATTAGTTTTAGGTATATCCCACCTGAAAGAATTCCTAATACAAGAGCATTCTCACCTAAAAGAAGCACAGTAATTATTTTTGAGGATCTATGCTTAGCCCTCGAACATATGCAAAATAAAATTGGCCAATTTTTTAGAATGAACGTTATCAAAATATTTCAAGTATATATGTAACCCAAAAATACCATAAAGTCCCTACATTCATTCGTGAGAATATCTCCTACCTAGTAATGTATAATGGTGGTGATAGCCAACAAGATGTGTCTAAGATAGCTAGTCATTATACTGATGATATGAAAAATGCATCCATGATTATTAATAGCTACCTTTGAAGAGATGAATTTATTGTATTTGATCTCACTAGGCTGAAAGATGATTCTCTTGCAATCCGCCTAAAGTTTGACATTCCCCTAAACCTGCAGAAGAAAATAAAGGCTAAGCAGAAACGCAAGGAAAAAAAGTGCCCAGCTAATGAATAGAATCTAACTTTATAGATGCCAGCTTTTTTTCGTAATTATAAAAAAATTGGAATAGGAGAATCAGTTATTTATATTGATCCTCAAAAAGTACGAGACTTAGATCAGAATTTTGCTTTACAGAAACTTTATTACAGACCTGAAGGTTATTATCAGATTGCTGAAAAAATGCAAACCGCTTGTAAGAGAGTTTACTTTGACCATAATAAAAAATTGGCTTAGCAAATAGGCTTTGTATCAGATTCACAAGCCTCGGTCTAAGTATATTCTACAAACATCTTTTAATAATATTACCATACCTATGAAAGTTATTTAAGCTGATTTATGCTATATGCCTTATAATCGAATTGGAAATAAAACTTATAAATTTGCACTTAATTGTGTAGATATTGCTACCTGCACTAAATAGACCTATTCTTTAACTAAATGTGATTCTGCTAGTGTAGCTAAAGGATTTGTGAAACTTTTTAACTTCCAAATATACCTAATTATCTAGTCTAAAGTTAAAGTTTTAATGTAGATAGGACGTAAAATTCCAAGGTAATGTTATTATACTAATGAACGAACATAGTATCCAAATTCAACTAGCTAATTCTAAAGAATCTATGAGTATTGTTGAGAGAATTAATCGTACACTTCAAGAATAGGCATTTTTTATTCAAGATAGTGTTGAAATGAGATTACTCCTACTGAGCGCTATTAAGCTTAGGTAAAAAATCTTCCAATTTTTTTTGTAAAGCTTGATAATTCTATAACTCAACTTCTGGGTATTTCTCCTGCTGAAGCTCGAAAAAAAACATGTTTTTGCTAAAGCTTCCAAGCCACAAAAAGGACCTATTGGATTTGATAAGCCTAAATTATCCCATGATGTCTTAGTAAGATATTTGCTTAATCCTGGTAAATTAGAAGGTGGGAGATGATGTGCAACTGATTGTATTTGGTCTCCCTAAATTTATCATATTTGTGAATCTCTAGTGCAAAAAAATCAGCTAGTCTTGTACTGACTAATAGATGATAAAGTAATGACCTGAAAAGATCCTTTATAAGAGAGAAGCTTCAAATCATTCATCTTGATACAGAATTACCACCCCGATGGGTGCTCACAAATTAGATTTCTAATTCATAAAGTTTAAGCATTTTGTTTACTTCTTCTATAGATCTTTTTTGTATAACTTTTTCTTAGCTCGTGAATAAGAGATATAATTTGTATAACTTTTCAATACTCTAATACACTTCTTTATTATACCAGTCTTTGTAATTTGCCATTTTTTCATTATAGGCTTTCTCATTTGGAGCTCGTTGCTTTGCTACATATCTGTAATAATCATCTGGGTCCCTTTTACGTTACATTATTTTTAAATAGCCCATATATGTTAATCCTATTTTATCATATTTTTTCGTATCTTGACTATATGTCACTTTAATTATCTCAACTAATACTGATTTGATGTTTTTATAGTTAACCATTTTGAATAAATATTGAATGTTTGTATTAATATAGCAAAAACTTTTATTTAAAATAAAATATTTATTTCTTATTACTATGATAGGCGAATATTATTGCAATTATTTACTCATAACTGGATACGTCTGTGAGCAAACTTATTGTCAGCCTGAAGGGTATTTTGAGCATTAGAAAGCTAAACCCTATATTTCCTGTAAGGTTTATAGCAAGCTGACTAGTTCTAAACCCAGCCTTTGTAGAAAGCATGCTAGTGGATACTATGTGACCCAATATATTAATAGGCTTCAGGATAAAGCTAATGCTGATGATTTAATTTAGATGAAATTGATGAATTGCTTCTAGGGCTATCAGCGAATAAACCTGAAGAAGCAGAAGAGCAGAAACACGAATTTGAGAAGCAGTTAGAGAAGTGAATCTTAGAGAGATCACATGAAACTTTGTTAAAATAAGAGAAAAACAATATCAAGTATACTAATGAGATTTATGATGATTTTAGCCTATTCGACTAATCTGTTTACTGTATGAGGTACTTTACATAGGTATCACCTTCTAGCTGATTTTTTATTTACATCATGTTACCCATTTTTTTTTCACACCATGATAACCATTTTTTTTACATCCTCCCTCGGTCAAGACCTTTAAGAGATAGCCTAACTTAATTGTTTCCATGTTTTAGTTATATGCTCTGCACCTTCAGTATTCTACAACTCCTGTATTCATATTTGCCTCATATATTAGCATACTTTAGAATAGGGTAGCATAGAATCGAAAAAATATAGCATCCATATTTGCTTCATCCTAAAGGGCTTGCTTATATTCCTACTATATTTTTTCTCTTAGCAAGTGCTATCATTATAGTATGTGGATTAGGAGACTATAAGAGGATATATATGTTTGCTTTAGAGATGAGATTTAAATATATTTATCTGGCTATTTATTAGAAGGCTTAATAAACTAACATTCTAAAAAAAAATTCTACTGATAGGCCATGAAAGAATTTTTTACACTCCTATTTTTTTACACCTAAGGTTATATTTCTAGATGTAAATTTTTATTGTACTAAGATTATAATCAGAAAGGTATACAAAAGTAAGAAAATAAATTAGTGATTCTAAGTGAGAGAAGGAAGCTGGAATTCAATAATCGTCACTTATTTCCTTGAGATTTATAATCAATTTACTTCAGTCTGCATATACTTTCTACTAAGTGTAATTTTTTATTATATCAGGATTATAATCAGAAAGGCGTGCAAAAGTAAGAAAATAAATTAGTAATTTTATTGAGAGAGAGGGGCTAGAGTACATTTTAAGAATACAATTTTTATTGATATAGTAAAATTATATTTTGAGAGCTCTAGGAATAGCAAATCAATAAGTAACTATTTTAACAGTAGGAAATGCCTAAACTATATCATTTGATAAGCATCTTTCTTGGATTTCAGGGTGAAAACAAAATGGTTTGCCTGCTCTCTCTGCTGCTAGTTGCCTATATAAGTAAAAGCCTCAATAATACTAAATGGTATTATACACTGACAGAATTGAAATGTATTACTGCTATTTAGGCAATAGAACATTTTAGAATATATTTATTGCATCAACTATTTGATCTTATTTACTAATCATGCTATACTACAATAATTGTTTAATAAATCTGATTTGCCTTAAAAATTTATATAATAAATTATTAAAATTATGGAATTTAATTACGACTTTTGATATTTTAAAGGAAAAATTCATTTAAATACTAATATATTATCCTGAATTCTAATTTAAAAACTTTATAAATAAAAGAAGTTTATTTAGAATAAAAGCACAAATATTAGTAGCATAACTAATAGCTTTAATAATATAATATGAATCTTAATTTTATATAATAACCTTTATCTTTATCTAATATATCAATATACCTATCTTTATTTACACCTGCATAATAACTCTCTATTTAAAAATAAGCTAAACATTATATTATTCATAATCAAACTTATATTGATATAATCTCAAAATAATACTAATTCTCTTCTCATAATAAAAATTACAGAATTAGAATCTTTATTATACAACACTCATAATGAACTACTAGACAGATACCCTAGATGAAATATCACCTTCAATAAATTAGTTAACAAATATTATTAGTCAAATATATATAATCATATTAAGGAATGGATACAAACTTGTAATATTTGTTAACAACAAGGAACTCCTCATTGAAAAGAACTCTTATATCTAATACTAGTTGAATAACCTTTTGATCAAATAGGAATTGATTACATTATATTTTTTAAGATCAAATAAGATAATTATTATATTATCATTGCAACTAAAGATTTAATTAAATGGACTGAAGCTATTATTGTAATTGATTATATATTCAGACCTCAGCACAATTTATTTTTCAAGATATTATATATAGATATAGAGCATCATGAGAAATATTAACTGATAAAGCTATATCTTACTAATAATTATTTTACTTTACATTATTGGAACTAAACATTGTCTCTCATCTCTGTATCATTCTCAAACAAATAGATTGACTAAAAGGTTTAATTAAATTTTATACACAATCTTAGCTAAATATGTAGAATAACATTAAGGTAAATAGGATATCTATCTCTTATTAGTTTTGTTTACTTATCGAATAGTATAACAAATGACAACTAAATATGAATCTTTTGAATTATTATATGGATAACATACTATATTACCAATAGATTTACAAGTACTATGACCTATAACTGCATCAAATTTATCATAATCTATTAAGCAATATCATTAATTATTAACTATCCAATTACAATAACATAGAAATGATACACAGAAAATATATTACAGTGGTAATAGCAATAAAAAGAATGATATGATCAAATACATTAAGGTATAAATTATTAGACTAAAGATAAAGTTTTATTATTTAATGTTCTATAATCACATGTATATAGTAATAAATTTAGGGAAAAATTTGATGAACCTTTTTATATACATAAAATAGTACAATCAGATATCTATAAATTATATACATTAGATGAATAAGTTAGAAAAAATCTAATATATGCTAATCTTCTAAAACTATATTTGGAAAGAACTAATTAGGAACTGCAAATTATTATTAACAATTATCATTTATAATATTAATTATAAATAAATTTAATTTTCTTGAAGAAACTTATTTTTGAATTAAAATGGAATTTTTAACTCTTAATGATCTTATCCTTCAAGATTTATAAAGAGACATCAATTTTGAATAAACAATTAATCTTATTAACCTTACACTATCAAAATGTCTTATAATTAAAAAATTAATTTGTAATTCGTAAAAAATAAAAAGATCAATATCAAATTTATATTGTAATCAGCAGTGATAAGTTATATAATAAATTTAATTAATATCAATAATCTGAAGCTGAAATAAATATTGACAAAAATGGAAAGATCTACATTACTTTTATATTAATTTAAAATTTGCTTGTATCATTCAAAGTTGTTGAAGTTGGTGTTATTGTTTATAGTAATAGTAAAATACATTAATATCAAGAATTTTAACCATCTTAAACTTAAATATAAATAATAAATGACCCAAAATTGATATAAAACTTGTTTCTGTTAATCAAAATGTGCCAAGTTGCATTATAGAATAAATTTAAGAGAATGGTAGATTTTAAGAGGTGATAGCAATTCAGAAAAAGGCATATTACTTTATTCTATTCGTGTGGATTGGCAAACTGTTATAGAATAAAATAACAAACAATTTTACATACATATAATTAAAGGAAATGAAAATAGTAAGATATTACCAGGATATAGGTGTCATTCTGATAGTAAATTTAGTGACATTGAAATAACACTAAGTAATGCTATAATAAGTTTATATTAACAATTTTTATCTAATTCTAAACCAAATTTTCTGGATTTTTTATTTTAGGTTGAGATAATAATAAATTACTAAAAGTTTTATTAAAAGATATATATTTTCAACTATTCGCTATTAAGATTGGAAAATTTTTATTGTATATTACAAATATTTATATTTGTAATCAAAAAATACAATAGAAAATTATATTGCAACATTTGTTAGTAAATACAATAAGAAATGTATTTTATTTATTTAAACAATCTAGTCTGAAAATTATAAATTTCAATATATCAACAAGATTACAAATTATTATATTTTTTCAACTCTACCTTAATTGAAGCATGAAAAAATGCAAATATTTATAAAAAATATTGTGACATATAACTATTTAGTTTAGACCATCTAATAATACAAAAAACTATCAATGCATAAAGAATTCCTAAATATATACTATATTTTGAAATAATAAAATACTTATAAATAATATTTTTAATTATCATTTGAAAAAAAAACAATTAGTGAAATTAATTAGTAGCAATTATTTCAAAATTGGCTTGCACAAAAAAGTACAATTATTGAATTACATAAAAAGCTAAAAAATATATATCCACCAAATTTTTTGCATAATGAATGTGAACTTTATACATAGCGTGCAATGTTAAGAATTACAAGATATACAAAAATTACACTATTTTTTAAAGATCAATTAGAAGTAAAATATATTTATTAAAAAATAATAACTAATTATCATTATAATCAAATTAAACTAATTATTTTATTAAATTTAGTATAAATTCTATTCTTGAAACTCTAATCCATTGATAGATCAAAATATCTTAGAAATTTTATATTATCATAGATTTTTAAATACTGTTTTAATAAATGTATTTAACTCAAGTAATCAATTTTAGAAATATTTTCAAAAATTACTAGAAGAAAACAAAACAGGTCATAATGGGAAAATACGAATTTTATCAATCATTACAAATAGTTTTGAATATAAATAACTTCAAAAAAATCTCAAAATATAGTATTATTACTTATATTAATGCTTACTACTATATATTTATAACTATTATTTATATTATAAATAGATTTCATCTAAAACAGTAGCAAAAACTAAACATTATTACAAGATTAACAATATAGGATATGTAATAATAGATAAATTTATTATTACATAAGTATAAACTATTGAAGAAATGGAGAAATAATTTCAAAATTTCTTTGCTGATAAAAATATTGTAAATTTAAATTCTTACAAGATGTATACGAAAATTTGGTGAACTACTTAAATATCTAAAAGATCAAAAGGAAATATTATGGTAAAAATTCTTTGAGCTATATCTCATTGGCATAAAATAAATAACATTTTTAGTACATTTGAAAGATAGATCTTATGTATATAGGGAAGATCTAGAAGATTCGTGTGGTATCTATTCTAAATATAAATATAATGTATTTGATGATTTAAGATTTTTAATAACAGAAAGAATAAGTGAAAAATTCAACAAATTAATATAATTTTTTTATAATATTTTAGCAGGTTTAAGTAGTATTAAAAAAATATTAAGAATAAATTATATATATTTTTTATGTTACAAAATAAAGTTTTTAATAAATAAAAAAAATTACCTTTAAAATTACTATTTATTTATAATTATATTGTTTTAAAAATTATAATTAATAAAAATAATAAAACAAATATTCAATAATAATAAACATTTAAAAATATATTATTAGAACTAACTAATTATAAAATTTGAATTTATTTGTCAGTATTTAAAGTGTAAATATGAAAAGGAATTTCAAATAGATTATCTAAAATGATCTTATTATATTGAATGTCTTGAACATTGTCTTCTATATACTTTTGGAGAATGTGATAGATCTTATCTTTCTAATTGTAATCAATGTAACAAAATATTTGAATTTTTTCATCAATTAGCTAATATAATACCAGATGATTTTGAACGAATTATAGAAAATAAAAAAAAACTTTAATATTACTGATCTCATCAAGTATGCAAGATATACCTTAATACTCAATTTAATGCAAATTTACTTTTTTTTGATGAAGAAGATGCTATTATTATAGTGAATTATAAGATAAAGATTTTATCAAAATCAGCATGAAAGGTAAAATCAGATTTCTATAGAAAGTCTAGATAGACATTACATACAATGTTAGTCTATATAAAAGCTAATAATCATAAATTAAAAATAAAAGCCTTTGATCATTAGTCTTTAAATACAATTCAAGATGTATTATTTATAACTTCATATTTTGAAATTATATTTAATTTATTTGAAAAAAAATCTAAATGTGTAAGAATTCTATCTGATAATGGTACTTATTACCATTGTGCTGAATTAATAGCTATAATTATAAACTGAAAATCTTAGTATGATATGAAAATTTAAAGTTAGACTTTTTTAGAGGTAGGAGAAGCCAAAATAGTGATCAATTCATATTATGTTTAGGTCATTAATATAATGATTGTATTGATAAATTATAATTGTTGCTTATAAATCTTTATTATAGTTATTTCTAAATTTTTTATACAATTAAACAATATATTAGGCTAGAATACAATATATCTGAAGGTTAAAATAGAAGAAGTAATTAAAGGTATTAGAGGAGCAATAATTGCAAACATTGAACTAAATCAGAAGAAAAAAAGTAAAAAACTTATGATAACTGGCATTTTCAATTGATTTGAATTTAAGTAGCCTATTGAGGAAGAATTTAGTGGATTTGTATATGGTTGAGCTCTTCTCAATTTTGGAAAATAAAATAATTTTTCTCTTTTGAATATTTGTAAATCAATGAAGGGTGATGAACAATTTCAATCAAATTCCTCAATTTCTACATCTACAAATATAAATTCCAAATGGATAATTCTGATACTATCAATAAATCAGAATAATAACTCTTAAAATGAAATAGCTAAACTAAATAAATTGACAAAGAATAATATTAGAGAAGAATTAAAAAGAAGATTCCTATTTTATAATGAAAAAGAAAATCAGCAAAAGTTAATTGCAATGTTGAGAGAAAATATTGCATGTGAAATAATAAATAAAATAGCAGGTAATAAATTTTTTTTATTTTTTTTTGCGAATTTACAATAAAATTCAATTAATTATTTTTTTGTTACATAGAAGCAAGAAAGGCAATTAGTACAGTAAATAATAATAATATAACAGAAATAAAAATAAAAAAAGGAAAAAGAAAAAAAAAGAAAAAGAAAAAGAAAAGTAAATGAGTGTATCTGCTAAAAAAAATAGAAAATATTATGATATTTTCAATAATAATATCAGATATTATTATATTGTTACATTACTGCTTTAGAAATAACTATTTTCAACTTTAAAAGAAAATCAGAAATATGAAAAAAATAAGGTGACGAAAATATATACCTGAAGAAATAATAGAATTATTAAAAGGTTTTTTCATACTGATAACATTTATAAAAGTGATCGATATTCTGTAAAAGAAATACTTAAGGGACTACAAAAAAGGTAGAAATGGATGAGTTAGAAGAATGTGATATACTAAAGTTAAAAATGATTGAAAATTGAATTAGCAGTATTCCTACCAATAAAGTTCTGAATGAGTCGAGTCGAGTCGAATTTAAAGATCAACTCTATTTGACTCATTTTTTTCGAGTTGAGTCGAGTCAAATTTATTTTATAAAATCTTTCAACTTGACTTGATTCAAGTTATATAAATTTTAAACTCGACTCAATTTGACTCAACTTGAGTTTAACTCAACTTAATTTTGATTTGAGTTGAGTCAAATTCAAATCAAGTTTCAAGTCAATTTAAATTAATTTATAAATATTTAAATATAAAAAACTTATTTTAAATTATATGATATTATAAGTTTTATATATTATTTTATTTAAATCAAAATTATAAAAAAAAATAAAAACA
>CAJVPP010002083.1:0-16428 GCA_910592005.1 Funneliformis mosseae
GTAACTTAATATTATAATAATTGATAATATAATTTCTTTTTCTAATAGTAATATAATATGTAATATATAATATGAACATTTTATGTTTTATTAGTAATATAATTTTTTTTTAAATATATTTTTTTTTACATACAGTAATAAAGTTTAATAACAATCTTTTACGCCATGAATATTATATGAAAAATCACATGATTTTTGATATACCGAACTTTTTATTGCTTACCTATAGAGTTCAGTATATAAAAAAATTTTGATTTACTGAATAGCTTCTATATATTGAACTTTTATCTCTGAACTGGAAGTTCAGTATATTAAGGTTTGACTGTATATTAAAAGAAGAAGTAAAAATAAAGCGTCTATAACTGAAATTTTTATCCTAATCTATTTTATACTCAGAAAAAGATAAATTGATATCAGTATCATATGATAATGATTGCAATTTAATTAGCTATAAAATATATATGTAGATTAAGGCAATTATAACAAAAAATACCTCTTTTTCTTATATTCATTTAAAAAATGGAATTCTATCAATTAAGCTATCAAAACTTGTCTAATCTTTAATTTTTTATAAAAGTAAAAGCTTTAAGAAAGAGGGGTAGGCTATCTCTTACAGATTATTAAATTAAAGAAGAGTAATATAAGTGAAATATTTATCTCATTTCAGTATGTAAAATAAATAATTTATTACTATCTATAAACTATCTTAATCAACTAAAAGATATTGCGTTAAGATTGAGAGATAGATAAAAGTCATGATTGTTTAACTTATTTAACTGATTGATTCTGAAAAATATTTTAATTATAGACATTTATCTTAACTATATTTCATAACTTAATCATGATATAATTTATTTTTTTGCAAAATAAATAACTATATAATCTGTATACATGATCACTTAGCAAATATATTATTATAAAATAAAAATGTAATTTGTCTATTCTAGGTTAGATTCTTTAATCTATAATAAAGTATTTTTTGAAAAGTTTAGAAATATCAATAAAATGATTTTAGGGATTCTTGATTTCTAAATATCATTATAATTATGATTTTAAAATTTTTATGCAATAATCATCTAATGAGCTTATAGGGATTACAAGAAGAAATCTGAATCTTTAACAAAACAATTTAATAGGTAGTGAGAAATGATAAGACTTCTGATAGAAAGAGATTTTTAGGTATACTTTTAATTCTTCAAATAAAAATTAAATCCTAAACTTAAGAAAAATATGCTTATATGTTGATAAATTTGTTAGTATGCTTAAAAAAATAAATAGTTATCAATACTTTATTGATAATCATAATCTAGCAAAACAGATAGTATATAAAGAATATATTTATTATTATCCTAGTCTTTGGATAAAAAAAATGGTAGTTAAGTAAATGATAAGAATACTGATTGTAATTATTAAATTATAAAAAATTCATAATATCATTTATAATTATGTATTATGTATCTATAGATAAAATTTTGTAAAGTATAATATATAATTAATTTGTAATTTATAATTATTTTATAATGCATAATTAATTTTTAATTTTAATTGGTCAATTATTTATATAATAAATATTTAAAATCATAAATTGTTTTATAAAAAAAAAAATGATAAATTTATTTTATAAAATTATTTAATAATTTATTATAGAAAATATCATTATACTTATATAATAATATTTTTTACTCAAAATCTTTTAAACCTTTATT
Source organism: Funneliformis mosseae (assembly GCA_910592005.1). Lineage (NCBI taxonomy): Eukaryota > Fungi > Glomeromycota > Glomeromycetes > Glomerales > Glomeraceae > Funneliformis > Funneliformis mosseae. The sequence continues at coordinate 1,707 of CAJVPP010002083.1, forward strand.
TACTAGATCTTCTAAATTAAAATCTTCTTTACTTTCTAAATTTATTTTTTGATTATTATTTCTATTAAGGTTTATATTATCATTAATAATTATAACATTTAAATCTAAAATTATAGTAATATTTAAATTAATATCTATTACTGATTTTAAATTTTCTTTAAGATTTATATCAATACTGTATTCTTCCGAAAATAAGCAACCCTCGAAAATGTTCAAAGAACAACGCGGTAGTATATATTTTGCCGTCAACGTGGCGATAGTTACCGGGCTATTGCCGCAAATATCGGTTGTAGATTTTTAATAGTATTTAGAACTTTAAAAAGAATGGATGACACTGGAACCGTTAATTCAAGGCTTCGTTCTGGTCGATCATCCTTAATTAAGATTCGCAGCGAAGCCGACTGAAGTGATTTGTCACAGCGAATTCAGGCTAAGATGAAGCAAATAAAGGCCCGACCAAGTACTAATTATTTAGTACCAAATGTGTAGCATATCGTACATTAATAAATAAATTAATAAATTTTTTTAATAAACTTTAAAATTTTAAGCTTTACATTGAGCAAAAAAGCGTTCAGAGACTTTTGGCAGGGGTCTGTAGTATTCAGATTTCTGTAGCCATTTTAACATGTCAGTCCATTTTACCTCCATATTAAATCTCTAATAATTATATAACCTTGTTGATACAATAATTTCAAAAAGAATATAAATGCTATATTTGTTAATCTTAAATGTAACTGGACTTCTTTTTTTGATATCAACTCCAAATCATTCGATCTAAAAACTCAATATTTATGAGTAAGAATTATTCTTAAAAACTTTATATCATTAGAAGTACCATTATTCTTTATCACCTTCCAAACTTATTTTACCAAATATTCAAACCTCTTCTTATAATTTCTATAAGTTCGCTGGATAACTGTTGCATAGAAATTTTTAAAGTTATATTAATAGTAGTATTTAGAAATCAAAAATCACTAAGATCATTTCATTGACCTTTTTAAACTTCTCAAAAATAGATTAGAGGATCTAACCTTAAATAAGCAGATTATGTATAGCATTTGTAGGTCATAATTTTATTAAGCGATTATGTATACAGATTAATATAGCTATTCATTTCACAAAAAAAAATAAAATATATTAAAAAATTACATCTTTGGCTAAATATATTTGATATTAATGTTAATATTCAATTAAAAGATATTACGAAGTATCTTAATGGCTAAGTCTATTTTCTTTTTGCATTTTTTTACATAGAATCAAAATATGCTTTAACAAGATTGCTCAAATTAGTCCTACTAGAAATTTTAGATACACTTATACTACGTCACATTAATGCATCAGGCTTTTGTAATAATGGAGGAGAAGTTGACCCATTTAGTGTTTCAGATCTTTAGTTCAACATATGTTAAAAATTCAGTGAAACTATTTTTTGCTTGGTATTAGAAATATAAGCTGTCTTAAAATTTGAAACACTTAGCATAGTATTTTCTACTATAGTTGCTTTAGCTGAAAAGTAAGCTTCATAGCTGATTGAATGAGTATCATAATTATATGATATTAATACCAATTTATCCTTTTTTAAATGATAAGTAAATTAGGAGAAAAGCTCTAGATGAAGATGATTAAGTTTAGCTCTTTCTTGTAATATGTATTATTTATATTGTCCGATTTAAAATTCTCTTTTATTAATTAATTAGAAAATTTTATTTATTCTTGCATATTTATTTAAAATAGTATTTCCAGAAATACATCTTTTCAAGTGGCTATCTTAATAGTAATTAGCTCTACTAAAATATTTTCAGATATGAAAATTAAGGAGTCATATATACTACAATATATGTAATTTGATAGAAAGCCATTATCTCTACCACTTTCATATAATTTTTCATGCATTAAAATAAATCTATTTTCAGAAAGGATTCTTAGGTTCTCATTTAATATTTTTCTAAATGGATCTCTAATACAAGTGAATCATATTTCTAGTATTTCATGATCATATCATTTATCTAAAAGACAATGCTTCTAATATTTTTCTATATTATTTGAAGTTTATATTATTATAGCTTACACCAAGTAGCTTAAAATAGACTCTATTATCTAAATCCATATTAGTATTTTAATAATTTATAATAGATTATAGCAATTATAGCTAATTTATAGCGTTTTTAATAATTTTACTGTTTTTTATCAATTTATAGTGATTTATAACAGTTTGTAACAACTATATTATAATGAAATATCAGATTTATTTTTATTCAATTACAAGCATATCAAGATTTATATAGAGTTATATCTTGGACTAAGCTAATTTATATTTATGTACATATGCATAATGTCTGGTTAAATCAGTGTGTAGCATGACGTATATCATATCACATGTATTATCCTAGATCTCTATCAGTTTCTCGATAATTTTAGAAGTATTTCAGGAGTTGACAAGTTTCTATAAATTATGAGATAATTGGCTAATCAGATTTCTTCATCTTTAATCTTATTGATATGATAGCTAAGTTACCTTTATTATTTGATTAATTATTATATTGATCAATTAATTTGCCTTATAATGATCCTAATATATCACTTGATATTTTTTTATATAATAATCCTAGAGAATTTTCTCACTATGTAGTTAACTATAGAGTTCTCTATTATTAGCTTCACATTCTTATTGATAAATGAAAAAATAGAAATATAAAGTATTACACTATTACAAATAAAAAGAAGTATTTCTTTTAGAACGAGATTGTAGAAAAAATAAATGATCAAGAAAATACTATTTATTTCACTGGTAACGTCTGTTATAAAAAATTCTTAGGTCTTATAAAAGTTTTTTACATAAGTAGTATTCTACTTATGCTTTATGAAGATCTAACCAGTTAATAATGCCTATTATTATTTTATACAGTGAAAAAATATAAAGAAGATATTAGAATGAAAAGAAGTTTAGTTAGTGAAGAAATTTATAAAGAGTTCTTAATAATATTCTGATTAAAATCAGGTATATATCTGTAGAAAATAAGCTAGTGATTATCTCTAAATTAATACGATTATATCTATTACTATTTGCTAGAACTTCCATTTGAGTAAGTATGTAATGAAAATATTAGGTCAAGTAATATGAGTTCTTTTGAAATATCATCCTTTTCAATCTCATTGGAAAAAGCTGTCAAGGGAATTTCTAAATCATCATCACTTATAATATTAAGACTAGTAATATTAATTATTAAAATACCTAATAACTTCAGACCTGTAACTTAACTATCCCTTCTTTTTTGTAAAATATGAATGTGATCAATATTACTATCAATTATGGTAAAGGATCAGACGAGCAACAGGAATAAGATTTTTTCATTAGTATAATACATTTTATATTTTTATAGCATAAATTATGTAAAATATGAAAGCAAATAATAAAACTAATATATCATTACAAAATAAATTTATATATTTTTAAAAAAAATCAATAAATTCTTTATTATATTTTTTCATGAAATAATACATAAAAAAAGGCCTGAAAAAAAAATTATCAAATATTATTTTTTGACATTTTACATTTTCTGATGGCCTATTAGTGAAAATCATATAACTGTGATGTAATAACCTATCTAATTTTTCTCTAAGAGTATTGATATCATCACAGCTTAATCTGTAGATATGAGATACTAGAAAGGTCTTTACCTATTGTATTTTATCATGTTCAATGGTGTTAAATAAATCATAAATCTTTCTTGCTCTTTCTATCTTTTTCTCAATAGTATTTTTTGTGAGATCACTTAGGAATTATTTTGTAATTTCTTTAACAAACATTCTCTGAGTCTTACGTTCTCTATAAAATCTTTTGAATTTATTAAACATATTTTCAAGATCTTCTCCAAATGAATAATATCACATAATAATTTCTTGATTTGTATCTCTATTTTTGTCTTTAACTATAATGATCGCATTATATAAATCAGTAAAATTACTTCAGTTTGTGATTGCAGTTTGTGTATCAATAGTACTTAATGCAGAATTTGGCATTGTTAACTTCAGAGTAGGTGATTAGTTGAAGTCTTCTGCTTTTTAGATGAGGATTATTTGGTAGATTCAAGTAAATTACCAGACCATTTCTAGGTAGTATTTAATGCTTCTTCTACTAGAAAAAATTCCAAATCTTTAGGTAGGTAGGACACTTTTTGTATAGATTATCAATAAAATCATAATGTACAACATGTTTATAAGGTAGAAAGATAGTGTCTTTCAAGAAATCACTGTAATTTCCTTAGTACATTTTGCTCATAATACACATCTTTCAGTTTCTTGAATTAATGCATCCTTAACATCCTCTATTAGATCTTCTGTAATTGTTGGTAAAATTAGCTATAAGCTCTGATATTATGTTAGCTTTAGTTAAATTGTCTGAATTGAAATATTTGAAATTGAATTTCAGATAACTAATTTGAAATTAGAACTTCTGAAATTGAATTTCAGATAAATTTAAATTTCAAATATAAGGCTATCTGAAATTAAGATATTTAAAATTAAACTTTAAAAAGAATCTGAATAAAGTTATCTTAAATTAAATTAAATTTCAAAAAAAATCTGAATTATAGATATAAGATCAACTGAAATTAAAATAGCTGAATAAAACTTCAAATAGAATTTAAATATTAAGAGATGTATTTGTTTTATTGACTAATGTTTTGCCAAAAATTATTTTACTTATTATTATTTTAACAATATGTTCATTTCATTAATAAATGTTTCATTAATGATTATTTTACTATTGCAATTATTTTACTGATATATTTTACAGACATTCTAAAAAAAATTTTGAAAGTTAAAATACAATAAATACTATAATTTATATTTTTCAATAAATTTAATTATTTATTTCAAAATATTTTTATTTCTTAATTATCCATAAATATATTAATTAAATTAATATATAGTATTGATAAAATAATTATCTAAATAAACAATTGTAAACAATTTCTTATAAAAAATCCATAAGTTATTTATTTCCACAATCATTATGTATATTTTAAATTAGATCTTTATACTCATAATCTTGTTTTGTTTATGAAAGTTATGGTAATTCTTGCAAAATTGATTTTATGTTGAGTTAGATTTGATTTTTTTTTTTATAAATATTTTACTATTAAAAAGTTGCTATATCTTGAAATATAATTTTTTACTATATAATTAATTTTTTATTAAATAAAGTAATTTATATATATTTAATAAATTTACTTTTAGTAGATTTTTAAAATTATAATTTGCCTAATAATAAAAATTTGTCTCCATTTTTTTAAAAGAATTTTATATAAATAATGAGAAAAAGAATAATAATAACTTCTCTTTACAATTTTAAGTTAATATCATAAAATTGTATGATAATATAATATTAATTATCTTATAATTAAAAAAGTATTAAAAAAAAGAAAGTTTATAAAAATAAAAAAAAGCCATTTTTCATGAAACTGAATAAATTACCTAAAAGAAACTTTGTGTAATTATTAATCAATCTTTGTAATGAAAAATTTTTAAAAAATTAAAATCTACTTTTTTAAAACTTAAAAAGAAAAAGAATAAAAATGTAACAAAAAATTTATTAATTTAATCAATCTAATCAAACCGAATAAAATCAGAATTTTTTTTATAATAATAGTATAAGTACAAAAGGTTATGTACATTCGCCCTGATTTAAATTGCATAGTAAAACATATATGAAAATTTTTCTGGATCTATAGTTCCACAAAATTATACATCTTTTTAAAAATATGACCAATTAGCTTTTTGTAAATTTATAAACAATTACTAAATTAAATTAAATATAAATATATACGCAGTTTGAAATTTTCCATTACATTATATAGTTTATGTATTTTAAATTTCCACAAGTTAAACTCTTTTTATTAAAATTTAAAAATAATTATTAAGTAAACACTAAGCTTGAAAGTTTCTATTCTTTACATGTTTTATTATAAAATTTTCGATGAGCTTTTATTCTATTTTGTCTCACGTTTCCTTTCATATTCAGAAAAATTCAAAATTACAACCTTAATTCTTCTCCGTCGATAGAGTATACCAAAATACATTTCACTTTTAGTTCTTTTCATCCATATTCTTTAAGTGCGATTGATAGCTGCGATGTAATTTTTTTCTTTGCTTCCACTATGGTTTGCTGATAAAATTGGATTTGTAATGTGACTGATTGACTTGATCAGTTTTTATAGTTCTCTTAAAGATATAATCAAGCTTGTTCCGGTTCATCCAGCATGTTACTAGTTTCGTCATATGTTTCCTGTGCGTAAATACTATCAATCAGTCTCTTATATGCTAAAATAAAATACAATGGCCAATATAATAAACAGTAACTTACCAATTCAAATTTAAAGATTTTCACGGCCTTAGAGATTGGAACTGTTTAATTTTTAACCGGTTAACAAATATTTTAACTGGCTAATTCCTCGGGAAAATCAAATAAAAATACTTCAAGTAACATTTGTTCATATAGTCCAGCAATTTGTAGAAATGGCACTTTTGCAATTTTCGCTTGGTCATCTGTTAAGTTCAAACTTAACATTCCATTTAGTATGGATTAATTAACTCTTGCGAATCGACAGCAAACTCCAATTGATTTATAGCACTAGCAAGATCAACACTTGAGTAACCCAAAAACATCGCACTTTCGCCATTTTTCAAAATTTGCTGATTTGCTCAACGAGCAAAATGATTCACTCCCTAAATGTAATTCATGAAATTAATATTCTGACATAAAAATAATAGTGAGATAATGGATGATATTATTTACCATATATATAATATATATTGAGGCCTTTGATTAGGGATTTCAACAATATATGAAGTTGCCTTCACGATAATGTCAACTTGAGTGTAAGTTTTATCTAGAGGTTGGAACCGGTCTAAAAATATTCAACCGGTTCCAACCTCTAGTTTCTTCTCCACAATCCAGCATATCCGACCGTCTTTAACCTCCAATAGACTATATAAGAATTAGAAGACAAACCCAGGACAAAGTAAAATGTAAAGAAAGGAAAATAACTTACAAGTCTACATAAATTTTACTATTTATATATATGCAGGTATTGATCGCTGAGTTTCTGTGTTTTTCCTAATACTATTTTAACAAAAGTCAAAACTTTTGATTTCGATTGGTTTCGATGGGTTTAGATGGTTTTGACAGTTTCGACGGTTTCAACGGTTTCGATTTCGATGTCTCGGGAATTTGTCCGGCAACCTTAAGTCTTTCCATGCAAAACTTATTTGGATCGTTTCAAACCGTCTAAGCATAAACGAAAAAGTGTAAATAATACAATATAAATTAATAAATAAATATAACTATAAACATTAAATACCATTTACACTTCTGCAATAAAATATTCTGGAACTTTTAGGATGGTTTTGCAATCTTCATTCATGAATCCAAGATCCTTATTATCTGAGATGTATTAATTTCGACACAAAATATCTATTTCTGTCCTTTGTAGATTTGCAAGTTGCGAATATTTTTTACTAAAAATATCCTTAACGAATTGCCCAGATGACAACAATACCCACTTCTCTGATGTGGGTAGTACGCATTTTGCAATATTATCTGACGGAAGATTTCTTCTTCCACGTTTACTAATTCTGGGAATTCATCAACGTAAATTTCTGGCGGTGAAGTCTGGTTGTGATGGTAGTTTTGATAGGACTATGCCAGCGAGAGTATAGTTGCCTGGATTTTGAAAGATGGCAAAAGTCGAAACCCTATATTTCGACGGATTTGTTTATAAGACTTTATATACATTGAAACTTTTAACGGGATTTGATTATATATTTTCAATAAAATTTATTTTAGCTTTTGCAGTGTAATCTTGCCAGGGAACTATAATCGGGAAAAATATTGCTTACACGTGTCTTTTGCTAAATTTTAAAAAAAATTAGAAAGTTCTTTAAACTCAAACTATGCATTCTCAGATGAAGTTACTCACAGACTTTGATTGCTGAGGGAGAAATATTCGTCAATATTTTTATTCTGTTTTATCTCTTTATGTTCGTCCTAAAATAATTAAGATGCAATATAATTAATTCCGCTGATTCACAACTTCCAGTTAAAAATGTGAGTATATACCTCCTCCCAGTTTCTCTTTCTTTCAATGTTATGAAACCATTGTTGTTCTTGATCCTGAAAGTGGACTGAAGGTTAGCAATAGATATATAATTTTGAATTCCACCAGATCGATTCAAAGTCAAAACATAAGAAATTCTCCAAGATATATTGTCTTACGCCCCAACACAGCTTCGCATGTCTCAAAGACTTGATTGACGCATGATTCAATGTCCTCACGTCAACGCCACCAAATAAAAAAAAAGATAAACTCGCCTGTTTGTACGCTTTGGACCTTCATGAGTTTCAGCAATGACCTCGAGGGACATAACGTACGACACTAACTTTTGCTTGAATAATGGTAAATTACATTCTTCTAGAAAGTCAAGGTGTTCCAATTCTCAGGCTCGCGATCGAAAATATCGTGTATCAGATTTAACGGACGTTGCTGATCAAAGGTTAATTTGTAAAATTTTAATTATTATAGAGTATGGATAAAAAAAAAAATTTATGCAAAAAGATAAGACAGTGAACCATTTTAAAAACACACCTGGAATTGAGACACCACCATGACATAATATATCATAAAGTTTTGTTTAATAGTAATAAGAGACGTCTGGCTCTTTTAAACTTCAAAAATAGAAAGTTTATATCATAAAAGAATAAATGAAAACGGGTTAGGAATATAGTTGCCTGGCAAAACTCAAATGGTAAAAGTCGAAACTCGATATTTAGACGGATTGTTAAACTTTAATATTGGGATTTTATTGTGGTTTTGAGTTTCGACGTTTTGCCAAATAAGATTTACTAAAGTGACCCCGTCGAAACCCGAAAGTTTTGCCAGGTAAGTATAGTGAGGAAGAACTTTATAATACACGCGAAGTTGCTTGTAAAAAAAAAAAAAATAATAAAAAAATTTTTTAGAAAAGAAAGTAAAGAAAAAAAAAGTTTCAAATTTATATTTAATTCTTATTTTGGAGATCAAATGTAGACATCATGAGGAAGATCATGTGATCATGACGTTATCATTTTTTCATTCGCAAGTAAAAATTGCAAGCTTTGATTAATATTGATGATATCATTTTTACCTTTAAAGATTACTTTGATATTTACTTAAAAATGTGTATAACGAAAGAATTTTTATCCGAATTAATATCATTTTTTCAACACCTATCGGAGAAATTTTGGTACCTGAGCTAAAAGAGCTGAAGCTGATAACTTTTTCTCAAGAGAATCTGTATTATACAGGAGCGTATTTTCTCTAGATTTGATCGAGCTTTATAATACACTGGAATGGTAAATTTGCAAGCCCTAGTTCAATTATTATTTTATTGTTCTAAATTATCTAATTTTAATATTCAAGTATCAGAAATATAAAATCAAAATAAAAGTGGAAACGGTCATCGACTATCAGAACAAAAAAAATAAATCCAGTTCTAACCTTTAATTTAAAGAATCAAATTTAACAGGAAAAGCCATATAACACCCCGATTCAAATGAAAGCTTGTAATCTTAATAAAGATTAAATGACATTTTAAATTCACTCGTCTCTCTTTTTTTTTTCTAATTTATATTCAAATAAGACAAGGACTCGGAAAATAATGTGAAGTAAGTGGTTTCTTAACAATATTTATAATTAATGACTAAATAATTAAATATTATTTTAGGTTTTAACAATTGAACTGACTTGATACAGAAAAAAAGGGTTGATCAGACATGCTCATCGGATTTACAATAGGTATCGGAGATTCTTAAGAAATTTGATATTTGACCTTAATGAAGGTGATGACGGTCTAACTAATCATAGCAATAGCTGATTCAGCTTGTCGAAAAATGATTAAGAAGCTTGATAGATTGAGCCTTATTATAAAATTAATAGACCACATTTAATGTTAAACGGGAGTATTGTGATGATGAATGTCCATTTAGGTAGGTGTTAACAAATTTATATATTTATTATTATTATTATGTTGAAAAATTATTTGATTAGATAACTTAAGAAACCTTTATGTACTTGTAAACGTTAATTTTTATTACAGGAACCTAAGAGGACATTCCAGAAGTTGACCTTAAAAGTATTATTTTACATTTGGAGAAATTAAATCAATCGTTGTTATACATTACCAAGATGCGATGAAGCAATTAAAACTTTTGATGAACAAGCGATAGATCATTCTCAATAGTTTGAGGAAGACCACATCCTACTAGACATAAATCTTGAAGGTACAAGCAGCAACTTCACAAAATAATGCAAATCCATATACTCATATCTCCTGGAGAAACGTCAACTTATTACCTCTATCCAAGTCAAGGTAAAAGAAAATTTGTTACTACTTTTTGGATCATTATTACTAAATTAATTCTCTAATTATTGTTCTTCAATAAAGAAATATCCTTGTTTTGAAACAGATAGTCTAAAAATACATATTCTAGTATAGTCATTGAGAATCGATGATGCATATTAAACTTTCAAATGTAAGGTTATTTACACTAATTTCTTTATAAATATAAAGTTAAACAGAAGGTTTATACTTTTAAATATATTAACAATACTAAAATCTATTCTAAACAAACGTATCATCAATTTTTCATCTGATAATAATGATACAATCGTTTTAGTATAAATAAACTTGTACCAAAAGAAAATTGTATTATTAAAAAATTTTCCTTTTTGTTTATTTTAATTTTTTTTGGTATTAGTTTACTGGAATCCAAGTATTCGAGAATACAATACCACTATACTATAGCAGCACTGACATAATTTGTAATATAAAGTTAATATAAATCTCAATGTTTTGCAAAGATATTGGATTCCTGATGATTAAGACTTAATAAATGCCAATCACTAAAGTTCAACTGCGCAATTACAAAAAATTGAGTGATAAATAATAAGAAATTCGGGAATTAAATAAACGAAATTATAAATATAAAATTAAAATGTTAAAACAGCAAAAGCGAAAATGTCGCGAAAGGATAAAGGAAGGTTTTAAGGTGTATTTATGCAATTGTAAGAAGTATGTTGAGCTGTTTAAGGATTTTCAGCTCATTTATAAAAAAAAATATTATTAAGATAGCCTGGCATCCTGTCATTTTGTAACCTTGCCAACCTGTCATGGGCGTGTCAATCTGTCAAAATGATCTACGTGAAATTATGATATTTTAATGAGTTTTCAAGTCTATATTATTATATAATTTGAGAGAGAAATATATTGACTAATGTCTTTATATCGATTCTTTTATTTTAACAGAATTGTTAAATGTTTAGATTGTTCTTCAATGTATATGAAGTGCTATTGTCAGTCCATTGTGGAAATTCGCTCATTTACTTGACAAGATAATCCTTGAAATGCATAGGTGGGTTAATATAGATAATTATCGTTATAATTTTACATGCTTTCTCCCTCATATTATTCATTTACTGTATTGAAAAATTATACGAGTGAAATTACGGCCTTTGAATTTTAATTCATAACTTAAGTGAAGTAATTTAGATATCGATAACAATATTACATGATGTAATGATAAATTAGGTTTCGTAAAAAACAATTCAGGAATAGTAAGTCATAATACTGGTAATGCGTTTCATTTAAGCTTACCGAACAGAAACTTTTGATTTATTTCTTTAGGTTTGGTCAGATATTATCATCTCGCATTTATCGATCAGTTGGTTTACTCATCATAAAATAGTTTAACGTTTATATATGCCTTGCATGCTTTTATATTTTATAGCCATTGCTTCATTCTGTTTGCGCTGTCGTATATACTATAATCGAGTATTTAATTAATTTCACATTTTACTAGAACTTCAAAAGTCAATATCACTTTTTGACATGCATTCTATCGCTTATTCTGAGTTCGACACCTACAGAATATTTTCATGGTTCAATTAGTTTAAGATTTTAATAAATTAAATTTTTAAAAAATATCAAAATATCAACCTCCTAATTACTCTCCTATTGATTGATAAGATTATGCAGTTGGTAAAAATGGAGTTCAAACTGACTGCATGATAATAGTATATTTTTTTGAAGCTGAACACTGTTATTAAAAGAGAAAGTATTATATTTAATGTTTGCTCTTGTGAAGATACTCAATGCGCAAGTCTATCAGACCTTGTGGAAATAAAATGAGGAACTTCATTTTAGTAATCATACGTGTGATTATCTGAATATAGTCTTATCTCAATGTGTATGACGTATACATCGATAGATTTTTTTTTGTCTACATACATGTTTAAACTTTTTATTTTTTACTTTTTTTACTTTCATTAGTATTCTATTCCTACAGATAAAGAAATAAAAAACTTTAACAACTTTCAAGAGTAAAGAATACAGATGAATGATTTAATAAAGAAGCCAATATACTGTATTAAAAAACCTATTTCCCAGTATAATACTCATATAGAACTTGAAGATTTTTATGTAGGTTTATTACATAGGACAAGAAGTTAAATAGCGAAAATTACAAAACAAATCTATGCATAACTGCTATGCATCATTGGTACAACATTTAAGTGAAGAGTCAGTAATTAAACTTTGTATAAATTTAACATATAAATAATGAAAGTACATTGCAAATTTTACATTTTTTAAATGACAAACTTTTTTAATTAAACATAAATATCCAAATGAAAATACATGATCGATTCGAATTGTCAATTCCAAATATGTACGTGTTCACATTTATTGCTAATAAATTAGATAAATTGATATATTAAAAACACATTTGAATAAATATAATATATAATTTCGTGAATGTTGCATAAATATAAATATATAAACCGATGGAGTTAATTGACAAAAAAATCCAACGGTGTATAAAAATATTGTTGCAATGAAATCCAATAAAATTTTAATCGATCCATTCGGATTACTCCTCAATCAAGAACGTTTGCATGAAATCATAAATGAAATTGATAATTTTTTTTTTATTTTCATTTAATTCGCTTTGTACCGTAGCATTCGAAAATATTCCTGCTTTTTTGATTTGATCATTTTTTTTTCTGATTTCCTTAAGCTTTTCGATCACTTTAGGAAGTATGATTATTTTTTTTTGATTTTATTTTTAGATTTATTTTATCAAAATCTAATAATCTAAAATTAAAAGAAATTATTGGTCAGAGCGAAGTCATATTTAGAGGGTTCAATAATATTATCATATGACAATATCTGTTTGTTTGCGCGCATCTTATTATTAAAAATTTGTAACACATTGATTAGCATTAATAAGTTCAACCAAAAAAAATAAGTTCACAAGTATTACAAGTGTTATAAATCAAGAAATATATAATATTCGCTCTGGACTATGGTTAGTATTATTCCTTGATATAGATCTTTGAGTTACACCTAGTGCTATGATCTGATCGAATTGACCTGGATCATTTACCTGACTCGAGATTTAATTTATTCAGAGTTATCATATTTATGACGAGTCCTAATTTAATAAACCCGCTAGGTCAGGGTCATAATTTTGCTAGACTCAGATGATTCTGATTTTTTTTTGTTTTTACATTACACGAAATATTTAAAATCAAATGAATTATATGGCTAAAGCTTGGTTATTATGAAGATAAAATATGGAGAGAAAGCTTTGTTCATTATGCTAATGAAATGGTTCTGACTAGATACTGATATTGAAGAAAAAAAATCTTAATGATGAATGTGATGTAATTTAAATCATATTTAGTAAAATTAAAAAAATTTTAATTTATTAAATTTATTGATTCAATTAAATTATTAGTCTAGACTATATATCAAAAGGTCAATCTTTAGTTTGAGATGCATATAAAATAAGTTCTGAGCAATCTTATACAGCTGATGTTATTCTACATATAGAAGAATTAATGAAAGATGCCAAGAAAAAAAAGTTAGTATAAAGGCATTTGTCTCAGATTTAGCTGGTGAATATGCTGTAGTAAGGTAAATTTTTAAATAGTTAATTATTAGTCCATAGCAAAGTATAGGACTATATATAATAAAAAAATGTCTCAGTGTCCGCTTACTTATTACTTAAGTCAATACTTTGTTTGCTAAATAAACATGTATGCTAATTTTCCTTTTTTGTGTTAATTTGATAAATAGATAATAATGTTTATTTTTATTTATTTATTTTTTTTTATTTATTTTTATTTTGAAAATTTTGTAATGAAACACTTGTATTAAATATATATATTATAAAATAATACTTAATTTTATTGAATTTTATGTAATCAAATATCCTTTTTAAAAAGTAAAATACAGTTTGTTTTTCCATTTTTTGTTTAAACGTTCACATTTTATATCTTTGAACGCTGTTAATGATAATTTGTTTGTGCAACTAAATGACTGTGCTAATTAACATTACCAATGATTACCAGAAAAATTGTGATCATCATTTTTACTGATTTCACTGCTATCACAGTTATCGTTGTGATATTCATTTTCATTATTATTACGTTTATCATTATTTTATTTAATATATTAATTTTTATAGTTATATTTATTTTCACTATTATATTTATTATCTCTATCTTATAATTGTATTTTATATAAATATCCTGTATTGTTGTCTTGACAAACTAATAAGTTTCAATCGTACAATTAATAAAGTATAATCTTAACAACATAAAAACTATATCTTTGTCAATAT
>CAJVPP010002084.1:0-16422 GCA_910592005.1 Funneliformis mosseae
CGAGTCGAGTTAAATATTTAACTCGACTCAAATTTGGCTTGACTCGCAAATCATCGAGTCAAAAAAAACACCAACTCAACTTGATTTGAATTCGACTCGGCTTATCTGACTCGTGAGTTAACTCGACTCGTCCAGAACTCTACTAGTAGCGGTAGGAGCGGTAGACGAACTAGTTGCAAGATTCTTTGGCAGTCTTCCTCTTTTCTTAGGCATAATTTTAATATGGAAATACAGGTAATACCAATCCAGAGAAAGGAATGTCTACAGGCTGATCAAGTGATCATACGTGAAAATGCTCTAGAACTATCAGGAAAAAATGTATGACGAAAGCCCTGTAAAATTTTTCCGATATCGTATTGCGTGCGCATTGATCTCACATGACTACTACTGCGAACTTGAGTTTATTGCTTGAAGTGTTGTAGGTAAGTCAATATTCCAACTTATCTTGGGAATACAACTTTGCTAATTCAGAATCATAAGGGAACTGATTCCCATTTTCGCAGTACCATGAGCCATATAATCCATAATTCCCATGTTTCCATCACAAATAGGGCATGGTGAACTCCACGGCTGAGGTGATGTAAAATCATAATTATTAATCCCTCTGAAACTATTTCTGAATTTCAAGTATGGGAAGTGCTCTAAGACGGATTTGATAATTAATTCTGGATCAGGTTTGGCTTCGAAGGTAATAGGCTTGAAATCAAAGGCTTGAGGTTCTGCTGACATATTTATCACAGCTTTTGGTAATTGCCATGGCTCATTTCCAGTTTCTTTCTTATATGTTTTATATAATTTGGAGCAAATTTTATCTGTCAAAACGCTTGGTAACCCACTTAATTTGGCATGCCAATCTAGATATTCGGGGGTTAATACTTTATCAGACTTAGTCATATTGTCTTTTTATATGATTGCAAATCAATTTAAATTAAAGTAAGTATAGTTGATGTAGATTAGCTCTGTAAAAAAATAGTTTCTCAAGAGAAACGCAAATATACAGTATTGTAAAATATTGAGACTATGCAGTTATCTTAATTTCACACTGTTCACACTTATATCTACCTTCTATGCTTTCATCATCATGACCCAACTTGCATAATGGGCATAATGTCTTATCAGTAATACCATAATAATCGAAGTCTTCACTACTATATTCTCTATATAAGTTGGGATATTGATCCAATGTCTTGTTGCGAAAATAAGATCAGTCATAAGTTAGATTAATTTCAGGAATTGATGCAGGTGATAACTTGCTTGAGGTGTGACTGATGTAAGGTCGTTACCAATGGTAATGGTTTTCAAGAACACATGACTCTGATCATTACCAATGGTAACAGTTTTATGAACCCAATCGTTCACATAATCTATAATATTTTTTTTTTTTAGATTCTAGTGATCAGTTTTCCGAATATCTTGACTCTGCAGCTCATATGTCCGCTATATCATTATATCCAGAAACAAGCCCCTCCTGGTTACATTTAAAGCTGGTTTGAACTGCCAAAACACTAGCCTTCGCAACTGGCTATGTATCCTGAACGTCGCATGGCTAACCCCTGATACGGTTAATACGAAGGATTCTGGCTAATTACTGGAAAGAGGAGTCTTTATCAACCTAATTCAGAATAGCTGTCCAACACAGTTAATACGTCCAGACTATCAAAATCATCCTGAGAATTGAACTCAGGCCTCTTAAACTTTAATTGACTCATAGACGCTATGGTACTTCAACTAGAAGCTACTTATAACCCACGACTCTTGTTCAATCCAAGTTATACAGCGTCTACTATTGACCCATCATGTTTCGTTATCAGTAATAACTCCTTGCAGACGATGCGGCACTTGCCTATTACAGGCTAGCCCCCTAATACAAGTTTTGAACTCAATCAGTTCTGCGTAATGTGATCACTTGCGTAATCACATAGGTTCACTATATTCTACAAGTTCATGATCTTTAATGCACATGGTTTGTGCGCATCCTATAAAATTCATTTCCAGAATCTAACTGGTAAAACCTGCAGTAAATTAATACTGCAATCTGTACTTGGCAGTCTATAATATTTTTTTTTTTAACGATGTGGCACTGCCAATAACTTTATTAAATTTATATAGGAGAAATACAAAGTAAATCAATAATCTAGACTAAGTACTAGCTATTCCCCGTAGTTATATTACAAACCCGTTTGAATTGACTGATCATCGTCTTCCCCCTCCAACAAATCCACTAAGTATATACCTAATGAAGATTGCTATCAATAAGAAAAGAAAAAGAAGGAGTCAGTGCCTATCTAAAAATCCGTAAAGGTGTAGCCAAATTTATTCGTCATATGTATCCAAGATTCCCAATTATGTGTAAGACATGATGTCTCTTCGTATCTCAAGAATGAACTGGCACTTTGTTTAGTCTTATCTTTGATTGTAATGCCTAATGAACGTTCTTTTGCTATCATTAGATTACAACGGTGTTTTCAAACATTCTTGAATAATTTTTAATGAAATATTATCAAGGTTTGAGTGATGGTTGAGAAACATTGACCCTTATTTCTGGTGATTTTGTGAACTATGTCTATTAAAGAAGAAGAAATGAGAGAATGAACAATATTGATGTAACCATCTGTTCTAGATGAGGGAGTGGCAAGGATGTCATTTAGAATATCTAGTAATTCTGGAAGGAACTCAGTAAGTTTGGAGATATTTAATTCTGTGAGATGATAGATTAATTCATCTTTGGTAGTTTGAATAACATTTTGTAATCTTGTAGTATAGGTAGGACAGGTCTAGAGGTTTTCAGAAGTTTCTATGTCCAGTTCACAGCCAACATAACACCAATGTTTATACAAATCAGGTTGTAGTATAGATAATCTTGAAAGGGTTGGTACTTCATCAACAAAGTTTTTTATAATAAAAGTCTTAAGTTTATATGAGGCAAATGAAGTAGTGATTGAGGATGAATTTAGGGAGAATAAAGACAAAATAGCAGACCAGCTGATAGAGTGGTTTCTGGTAAGATGTTTGATATGACTATTTTTATTTAGATCAAGAAAGTTGCAGAAAGTCTTGGCAGAAAAAAGTTGTTTGAAGAAACTTTGAATAGATATTTCAATTGGTACATTATTGAAAGTAAAGACAAGATTAGAAAAGGGAATGTTCAATACTAGAATAATAGGATCGGTGTTACATTCAGCTTTGGCTAGTTGGTCTGCGATATCATTAAAGTGACCACCGGTATATGCTTTGACTTTATAGAAATGTATATTAAGCTTCATTGTATCCACTGGTATGTTTAATAAGATGTCAAATAAAGTGATTGGGTATCTTTTCGAATTTTCTGGAAGAAAAGTCATTGTTTAAAACATATTTGGAGAATCCTTAGATTGTAGCTTAACTGTCTGAAAAAATGTTGAAAAAAGAAGACTGTGGTGATACTAAAAAGCAGTAAGGAGGGCATACATTTCAGCACGTGTTGATGAAGACCAGTTCGTCAGTGAAGCTTTGAATGTGTGATAATTATTGGATGAATCAATACAAATCCATCCTAGTTCTATTTTGCATGATTTTGTTTTTGGAGAAACTAAAGAACCATCAGTGTAAAATGTCAGGATATATTATCAGCAAGTATCATTCGTAAGGATTTAAGTTCAGTTAATGTTGAGGAAGAAAGAAACAATGTATCAATTGAGTTGTTAGATGGTGGGTCAAGAGGTTGTTACTCGAAATAGGAGGTGAAGTAAGAGAGATAAGCTACCCTTAAGATTTTAGCAGGTGACTGTTATAGTTGATTTTTGAGGATGTGAGATTGCTTTTGAAATAAATCAACTTCAAAGACTCTATTTATGGGAATTGTGAATATATAAGTGCCAAAACGAATGTTAGCAGAAAAAAGGTTGCAACCAGTACATTTAAAAAGTTGGCTAACATTATTATTATTTGTAGAGCATACAAAGTGTTAACAAACAAATTGATTATCAGTTGGGTTTTTGATGATAATTTGACCAAATGAGGGGTTATTAATTGTGGGATTCTATGAGGCGATAAATTCCTTTTTATGATCATTTGAGAGAGATACATTAATTACAAAGCCATATCATGGTAAAGGAGAGGTTAATCTAAATTCTGGTTTAAGAAGTCGTTGAATATTGTCTTCTAAAACAATGTCTGCTAGTTGTTTGAATAGGGTTTGTGATCCAAAGTATTTAGAGTGATGTTTAAAGTCTCTAAGTAGAAAGTCAGCTTTTGTGATCAGCTGGTAGCCTGAAGCAGAAATTAATTGATCTAAATAAACTAAGTTGTGATTAGTCAAGATCTTTTTAAACGACATGTAAAGTCTGTAAGGAAAAAGTTTTGCGAGAGAATAAGATTCTTCTTTGACTTGGTTAGTGAAAAACAGAGAAGCAATGAGTGAAAATTTAGACGAAGTGGATTTGATAAGTGAAAGGGAGGCGCCTATAAGATTTTTATAAGAAAGTCTATTAAATGGTCGTGACCAAAAATCAAGGAGAGAGGTGGCAAGGAATTGTTGAGATTGAAGTTAAAAGAGTCTTATGACAGAAACATTTTTGTAAGTTGTAGAATTAGTAAATTGATATAAAAGAGCAGTAGAGAGAGATTTAATTTGTAATGACCAGAGATCATTCAAATTATAGAATTGTTTGAAATTTAAAAGAACATTTGGAAGAGTAGATGCAAATTTATTCTTTTTCTTGAATAATGAACGTACAGGTACAAAGAGCATCATACATTCTTGTTGAGATAAGAGTGTTAGTTGCATTCGATATTCTAATAGTGGATAAAGCATCATATTAATAATGTATGAGATTTATTTATTAGTTAAGGGTTTGTAACGCATTAAAGAAACAAAATGATTTATATCAAAAGTAAGTTGTTGTTTGACGAATTTTGAAAAGCGGCTACTGTTGATCCAGACTCCAAGAAAGCGAATAGATCCAGTTTCTGGTATAATGTCAATTGTGGATGATCCAAATTTAAGAGAAATTTTTGTGTTATCTAAAGATTTAGTAGTCAATAGTTTGGATTTGTCTTTGTTGAGTGCTGATCTGGTAAGATTGTAGAATTCTTTAGCGATTTCAAGTATAGATTCTAAATCTTGTTTTGAACTGGCAATCCAATTAGTGTCATCCATAAAAGCGAGTGAAGAGACATTAGTAGTTAGAAAACTGGTAGCCATATTAATCAAATCAGAGGTTCAAGTATGATTAATAATGTATCCTTTATTTAGTAAGGTAACTTCACAAAGAAGAGGATCTAAGTAGATGCATCAGAGTAAGGGTGATATAATTTCTCCTTGATCGATACCAATTTTTACGTCATAGTAATCTGAAGTTCTATATGCTATAAAAACAGCATTTTTTCTTGCAGTGAAAAGATTGATCAGAAGATCAGTAGCCAATTGGAGAACTTTGATGCGATTGAGGGCTAGATGAAGAAACTTTAAGTCTACTTTGTCATAGGCTTTAGAGAGATCTTGGAGTAAAATCCAAATTTCTTTTTTGTTTTCAATAATGTCTTCGAGCAACATATTAACAATTTTGATAGGTGCTTTAGTTGATCCACCAGGTAGACCAGCAAAATTCCCACCACGTAATATATTGTGTTTGGCAAGTATTGTGGAGAGTCTGTTAGTGATGATTTTGATAAAGTCTTTTCGACATATTTCTAACAATATGATAGGTTTAATTTTTGTTATGTCACATTCCCATTCCATAGGCTTTGGAATAGGATAAATATGAGCGATTTTCCATTCGTTAGGGACATCGCCTAAGGTGAAACACATACAGATGAGTTTCCACAGTAAATTTTGAAGTTTATCTCCTAGATGGAAAAGCATTTCGTTAGAAATTTCTGAAGGACCAGCAGCTTTGTTATTAGAAAGTGATTTGAGAACAGCAAACCATTCATCATATGTAGATGGTTGCATTAAGTTTGAATAGTATGATTCGTTAACATAATCTCTAGGGTGGAATTAGTCAGTCCATCTAGAAGACATTAGTGAAGCAGGTGAAAAAAGAAGTGCAAAGTTTTGGAAATGATTGATAGTAGCGCTTTTGATCTCATCTGGATTAATTATGAAATAGTTTGTAAAGGTGTTTAGGTCCTTAATGAGTAGGCGGTCTAACACAATAGAATGTTTTTTCCTATTTAAAATTGAGTCAATCATTTTAGAAGAGTCATTTTGAAGGTTGTCACATCTTTTGTCGATAAAAGTTTTGATAGCTTTTTCTTGGATACGTTGGACATCGATTTTAGCAAGAGCAGAAAGTGATTTGTGAATATCCTTGAGCTGTTTTTTGACATTACGAACATTAGAAACGTCTAATGAAAGGGGAAGAGTGACAGTAGGAAGTTTGGCCTCTATGACTAATTTGTCTACAGCTGATTTGATGGTTTGCTATTCAATAGCGTTTGGCCAGATTTGTTGTTGAATAAAAGTGTTTTTGAATTTTAGTAAGAAGGAGGCAATTTTGCGTGCGCTTATGAGAGAGTCAGGTTGTTCAAAGGGATGTTTGTGATGTTCTTGAGGAGAAATCCAAATTTGAGAGATACAGCTGCGATTTGCTGCAAGAATAGCAGTCTTGATTTAGACCCATAAGATGTTCATGTTGGATTTGTTATGAAAGAGGTTATTAAATCGATCAAAATTATGATATCGAAAGTGAAGGTTAGTATGTGCAGCAAATTCAGTCTATTTAGCATTGTTCATTGCTTTTAGGTTAGAGATTTGCCTTTTATTTTATAGGTTACGAGATCTGGCAGATTGCTGTTTCTGAAAATCAGAGAAAGAAGCAAAAACAATTTTATGATCTGAAGAATAAAGATCAGGAGTATCAATGTAGGAAAATAAAAATTCTGAAGTAAAATTATGTGAAGCAAAAATAGTGTTGATTCGAGAATTGTGAAGTCCTGAATTGTAGGTTGGTTGGGGTGTATCATGACATATGTCATAGAGGTCGATAAAATTCAGGGTAAAAAGTTTTTGATAGAATTCCATTTGCCAATGAATCGATTTTTCTTTGCGGATAAGTGACCAATATGTGTCTAGATTGGTATTAAAATCACCTAGAATTATAGTTCTGAAGTCAGACTTAAGACCTTTCTTGATGTGGGTAGTAATTTCTTTATGTAATTTCAATCATTCTTTCTTGATTCGCGTTTCAGTAAAAGCATATAAATAAATACAAAAGATTCTAAGCTTAACGTTACTAGTTAAGTAAAGGTCAACATAGATAAATCTATCATGATTTAAAAATGTTTTTTGAACATAAATTGCCCAAGATATTTTGATTAGGATGCCAATACCGGCATGAGTGTTAATGTTGTTACTCCAGTAGGAAGAATAATTTGGGTCAGCTGAATTGCGAAAAGTTTGATCAGCTTTGTGTCTGATTTCTGTAAGGTCAATAAAATCAGTATTGAAATCTGAGAAAGAGTCATTGATAAATTGATTTTTGGTCGAACATTGAAGAGAATTGACGTTATGTGTAGCAAAAGTAATAATAGGGGCAGGTGAAGACGTAACATCTGGTTGGAATAAAAAATTAGGTGTATCATTATCAGTATTAAGAAGATTGTTATTATTATTATCAATCATAATTAGAGATAAGGGTTAAGGGTGAGAGAATTATTATGTATTCTTGTTGGTAAGAATGGTGATTTGAGCTATTGCCTCTTTTAGTTGTTTATAAAGATCTCTGATGATAGCATTTTGTTCATTTATATATTCTTGAAGTTTGGGATCAACAGGTTTAGAAGTGGAGGTATTTTTATCAGATGATGAGTTGGCAATATGAGTGCGTTTTTTTTGATTAAAATTTAAGACTAAGTCATGTGAAGCAGATTTATGGGGGATGTTAGAGGTGGAAAGGATGGAGGTAGAGTCTGAATTAAATTTATGCTTTTCTAATTTTGAGATGCGTGCTTCCAGTTCAGACATATCTTTTTGCATCTTTATTAACATGTTAAGGATTTTGTCAAGTTTTTTGTTTGTTTTATCTGATGCAGTATTTTGAGGATTGTGGATAGAATCGTCGATTATTTGTGGTCCTTTTTCTTTGTTGATGATTGGTTTTGGAGGAGTATGAATTTATTGGTTTATCCTCTTTTGGTGTGTTTGATGATAAGTGAGCGAGATCCAACAGATTTGAAACGATTGTAGAGTCGTTAAACAGAAGGTAATTTAGATCTAGGGGGTCTGAGTTCGTCAACATCGTCTGTTGATTTTTTTTGTTTTAGAATTATAGGGCATTTCATGACTATGTGATCAGCTGTGCCACATTTATGGCAGCATTTGAAGTCAGCTGCGCACCATTATAATTCATTATTACTAAAAACATAATCATTAGTGATGGCTTTTTTTAAGTCCTTAGCCGATTCAAAATAAAGAATAGCGAATGATCTGGATTTATAGTTATTCGAACGGGGGATATAGTAAGATTTTGCTTTGACGGTAAGCATAATATCTTGGAGGTCACAGGCAGAAGTTCCAAAGGGAAGGTTAGTTAATTTAACCCTGTATTCATTCCTTTCTTTGACTTGTTCTGGTAAGAAACATGCAGGGTAAATGTGAACACAATCATTGTAAATATACCTAGACCATGTTGTGTAAAACAATTTGATTGCATCTGGATTGTCATAGGTGATATATGTATGTTGCCATAGATCTCTGGTCTGCATGCAGATATTTGTGATGGTACCATATTTGGAGAAGATTGAGGTGATCATATCTTTTTTCAGGCTGAGGTGAATGTCAGTAATACGCAAAGTTCTATTTTAGAACTGTGTGTTATCCTTGTGCTCAGTATAATCCACAAATTTATCAATACCCAAATCAGGAAGTTGGGTGGTGAGCGCGGCTTACATGAATTCTGCATTATCAAAGTAAATAACTGCAGAACACATGAAATTTACATGGCGTACATTCAGCCTTCTGAATGCATAATCATGTGCAAACACATTGTTAATCACACAGATGATTTGGGGGGTAGGGAGTTCCTTATTATTTTTGCTAATAGAGGTAGCGCAAGCAAAAGGAGAGGGACGAGAAATGACAATGAAATCAGTGTTTTCAGTTTCCATATTCATATCATCATCGATGGAAACAAACTCTTGGGTGTCAAGAACATTTGGTGAACTGTCTAGCGTAAGTATCGTCAACAATATCCTTATTACTGATCAAGGAAGGGATGGGCTTTTCTCCGAGGCAAGAGAAGCCACTAGCCTCAGGTTGTTTGGCTTTGAGCGAGTCATAACGACCTTTGTTAGTTTTGTTGATGGAAGATTTTGCTGATTTTCTAACCATTTTATAAAATTTTCGAATAAAATAAACTCTTTCAAATATATTAAACTGTTTTATAAAAGTGAGCTAAAGAACTAGCTAACAGAGTTGTAAAGTTTTAAATAAAGTTTTTAAGCGAAACAATTTTATTTTCTCAGTAAATTTCTAAACTTTTAGAAATTCAGGGTGAAAGGAGAAAGAGTCTTTTTGATTATCAATCCTTTTCTCTATAATATTTTGAATTTGGGTATTGGTTAATCTAGAAATATCACTTACGTTACAAGTAACTAACTTAATTCTATCTATCCTAACCCCTTTTTCTCCAAATAGCATAAGAATATTTTTAGCTCTATGTGTTCAGATTCGCAAATTACCTAGAGTAACATTAGGTAAATACTGCAACATATTTTTGTATATTATCGATCTTGCTGTCTTATCTTTAGTCTTACCATTAGCTGTAATATTTTTTACTTTTTCTTTGAACTCGAGGAAATAATGATACAAATATAAGATTTCTTTTAGACCTATTCTTATAACTTTATCAATTCAATAAGCTAATCTCTGCGTAAAGCCCTCAATTGCGTTGTTTAAGATAGATTCATCATATAGTTTAACTGATATCACTGAAGAAATAGGCCTAGAAAGTTCATGCTTCAAAGTTTGTTCAGTGACTTGATTTCTATCAAACGGTTGTGTAGCAATCAGCTCAGACATTTTATCAGATAGGGCATCCTCACTATTGGTACAAGTGATCATTTTTATGTCACATAATAAGTTGTCTGGAGTAGAGATATTATCACCTGTGTTAAGTGATAATTTTAAATCTTGATCGTTACCAATGATAACAGTTTTTTTATTACATGTTAATTTTGAATTTACAGAAATAACAGCTAGGACTTTATTTTTAGCTGACTCATATAGAAGTTTCTTCTCCTTATTGTGTTGCTTTATTTCACTACTAACGATTTTCTTATGAGCCTTAAGCAAGAAACTATCCATATCTTTCTCTTTTAACAGTTTGCCGTTAAGACGCTTCGTAGAGTTAGTAGGTACTGTTATCACCTCTGGTACTGCAACTGAATTAGCCAAAAGCGCTAGGTAAACTGTTGTTAGAAGAATTATGCAAAGTGCCTCTCAGTTCATTTAGAGTCTGCTTCTGTTCCACTTTCGTGATTCTATCTTCAAACTCAGATTTCATCTCCTCAATTCTAACCCTATGTTTGGCATTTTTAGCATTACACCTCTTATTATATTCCTTATTCGCTCTTAAAAACTCAGCATTCCTGCGCTTAAGTTTAGCTATTTTAGCATCAGATACTGAGAGCTTGAATCTAAGATCGCAGATCTCAGTATTCTCTTTCCTAAGCTCTGCATTCTCAGCCTCAAGCTTATCATTCTTAGCTTCGAGTTCAGTGATACGCTGTTTCAATACTTTAAGTTCGGATAACATAATTATTAATATTGTTTTTTTATATGATAGGAAATATTCAATGTTATGTGTAAAAATTTTTTTATTATTACATGTGAAAAATAAATACAAATGTTTGGAATATAGCCCAGGATATATGACGAAGTTTTTATGCTAATGTACAGGCGCTTTATGACCTATTATTCCTTAATAAATTTTTTCGTTCTTGCTTTCTTACTATCTGGAGAACCATCAACCTCCACTCTATCCTTCAACAAACTCACAATCACTTCTATAATTTTTTTAACACCTTGGCGAAGTTCTGCATCATCATCCAAAATATCCTCAATAAGGACAACGTGATATTCAGTTTTTGAACAATAAATCCTTTTCAGTCAGAAGCTAGAATAGAAAAAGGCATGAGTTAGTAACGCTTAATCATGATGGATTGCAACATATCTTTAGCAAATAGTTAGATTGCAAATTTGGTACTTCGTGTCTTATCCAGCAATCAAATAAGCTGACCATAATAATGCCTATCACACCAGGCCCTTGAAAGTTACTCAAAAGTTACTTAAAAGTGACGGAAAAGTGCCTGGAACTGGCGAGGAACTGAAATATGTGACCAGCGTAGTAAAGCACAATAAATTTCGTTAATTTTGACCAGCACTATTCCATATTTTTTCAAATATTTGAAATGCAATATCTCAGCATACAGGCATTATTAGAAAGCTCTCAACGTTCTCTTTCAAATGACTACAAAACTGCATGAAACTAATAACAGAAAGCTAAGACATTCCGCCCTAAAGATCAGCTAGAAATTATGCCATAGTGCTAGCTAAAGATGGCGCCTCAATTAATTCCAACAGGTGACAAATAAGCATCACAATGTTGCAACAAATTGCAACATTATTAAAATTTAAATTGTAACAGGTGACAAATAAGTGTCACAATGTTGCAACGCCATCTTTAGTGCCAGCCAAAATCTGATCCGCAAATTAACTGCACTATCTGATGATTTTTTTACACTATTTCAGCAACTTAAAAGGCTAGCAAATGGGCCACACCCTTAATTTCAAATATGGCAACCAAAAGGGTCATAGAGTGGAAAACTAACTTTACTCCTATACAATTATTAAAAGGCTTCAGAATGGAAAAACAAACCTCTGCCCTATTTAGTGACCAAACAGTCACAGACCAGTGAAAACAGATGGGTAGCAATAAAGCATCAGAAAGGACATAGATACGTAAAAATAAGTAAGTAGGCATTAATTTTTATAAGTAGGCATCACTATGGTGTAAGTAGATAGATTAAGTAGACATCACTATAATTATAGTGATGTCTACTTAATCTATCTACTATTTATTTAAAAAAAATCATTCTAAAATATTTCTTTTAAAGAAAATACAAATGACTGCTAGAAAAATATTTTTAAAGTTAATATTATACAAATCCTGCTCAGTCATATGATTTAGAGATTACGTGACCTAATTTTGAGTTACACAATAATATTTTAGAAATATTTCATTTAATAGAAATTATTTTAAAAAAAATTTTTAATAAATCATTTTTGAAATTTTTTTTTAATTATATAAGATAATATGATCTAAATTGATTTAGTTTAAATTATTAATTGATTATTATAAGTAAGTTAAATTAAAATAAAGTAATTCTGCTTAATTGTTATCTTTATATATTCTAAATTTTTAATTAAACTTTTTTTAATATATAATTTAAATAGAAAATAATTTTAATTAAATCTTATAATAATTAAAATAATTTATCTCTTAATTATAAGTATAAAATTATTTATAAAATATTATAAAAAAATTATAATATTTTAATATCTAGTGTTTATAAAAATATGAAATAAAATTTATTAGATTTATCATATTAAGATGTATCTAATCATAGTAATTATTAATATATATATCAATTTTTCAATTTTTCAATTTTTGATTATAAAAAATAAATTTTAGTTTATTAGATTTATTTTATTAAAACCTACTATAATTTTAAACTATTTTCTTATCAGAACCATTACAATTAAACTCACCACAATATATATAGTCCGCAAAAGTTTTTCTACTTTATAGTAACAGACACATTTATTCTCGCCATAAAAATAATGACGGATAAATTTTGAACTTTTTGAAGATCGTTTTAAGGTTTTGACTGCTACAATATTTATTGTACTATTTATTTTAAAATACAACTAAAGGGTATATTTTTTCTTAATAGTGTAGGAATAGTTCATTTGTTACATTCTTGTAAAAAATGAAACGAAGTTACGCTTTTTTTGCTTTTTTTCGAATTTTTATATGAAAAAATGTGTTTTTTACATCGGTCAATCATGCCGATCCCCTATTAAAAAAAATAAATCTCAATTTTTGGGGACAAATCTTGTGTTGTACTTCAGGTGCCGTCGAATTTTCTCAAAATAATTTTATTTAGCAAATACTGTGAATATGTTATTGTTAGGGTTTTAACTTTAAATAGAACTGACACAACGAATTCTTTTATATTTATAAAACAGTAATTCCTATTTACATTACAATCCTGAAATAAATACAAACTCATTACCAACAACAATTTTCGAACTTTCTCACTTTTCTTTGATATTGCTGCGTCATTTGACATTTTCATTATTTTAATAAATAACATTATTATTTTAGTTTTATCAATCAGTTAAATGAATGATCTTTTTGATTTTGATCAATTAAATTTGATTGGTGAATGACGTAAGTTGCTAAAATCATTATAAATAGACAAGATATTCAGGCAGTTTGTTGAAAATCAGAAATCAGGATGTCCAGAGAATTATTTGGTGGTGCTATTTCCATGTATATTCCTCCTTCCTTTGAGGATGTCAGGTATATTGATTTATCATTATTATCATTTGAATTTAATCTAACGTTTTTTGTTGATTTGAATTAATCTTAATTAGTAATGTAAGAGACGTACCGGATAACCAAGAAGTTTTCGCAGATTTGAATACAGATCAAAGTATTATTGTTGAAATACTACAATTCGTTCATCAAGCTTCAAATGAAGATGCCGCAAGGTTTGGGTTTGAGCAATTAGATTAAAAATAAAATAAAGAAGTATTACGATTCAACTTTTATTTCTTAACATTTTAGGTATCATTTTGAATCTGTTGCTAATGATAATGATGCAGAAGACTATAGTACTATACATCAAATTACTCAATTAACCCCACAAGAAGTTCCATCCCTTCCGTAAGTAAATCTTAACCTTGTTACGTTTTTCTCCCTATTTACAACTTAAATAAATCTTCTCATATTATTTAGACCTGATACACAAATGTATTTTTGTACAGGTAAACAATCGGTAGCAAAGTTTAACGAAACCGATCCAGATGCTCGTAATTTAGTAAACGTTTATTTGGCAGTATTTAGACTCCCCAAATATGATACTGATATTGTTATTTCTTATAATATTCCTATTTTTATTGGAGCTAAAAGCAGTAGTCGTCAAACTTCTCAAGTAGAAAATGTTCAAATCGGTTTTAGTGAGTTCAAAAGAATGTTGGAAACTTTTAAAATTAATAAATATGATTTATTTGCGATGTAATGGTTACTATATTTAGCATATTTTTATTTTTATTTTTTTGAATTTATTTCTACACTTATAAATAAAAAAAAAATTGATGTAAAATCTATTCGGAAAGAAAAATAAAGCAAGATAATAAGCTTTAACATTATATTAATGATAATTAAAAGCAAAAAAATTATACCATGGTTAATTTTTATAATTAATAATGACTATAATAAATCGTTTATCAGGCAAAAAATCATTATCAGGCATTAATAATTTTTATTAAGCATTATTTGTATTAATAAAATTACATTTAAAACTAATTAATTATATATAGTACAATTTTTATAATAAGTTTTATTAATAATTATTTTTTTTTCCTTTCTTTTTTTCTTTTGACTTGTATTTAATTCGGAAGATGAAATTTCTTGTAAAGGTCTCTTATTTTTTTTATTTAATAGTTGCGAGGCCTTCTTAAAACCATTGGATGACTGTACATTTTAAATTAATTGTCAATATAAAAATATAATAATATTGATATAATAAAAATGTAAAAATACCTTATCTTGTAATGCATTATCTTTATTAATACCATCATATTCTACAGTTCCAGTCAATCTTTACATAACTGAATTAAGAATATTTCTTTTTTTTTCCTTTGTTATTTTAAGATGGTTGCGCATTCCAGCTGATGAACTGTGACCTGAAATTGCCATTGCTTCAACTTCTTTATTTCTAACATCAAATATTGATTAAATTGCTGTATCACGTCCTGAATGCTTAGAGATTTTCTTTCAGATATATTAATCACATACAGACAAATTTCTCAAAACATTCCTCTAATTCATTTTTTTTCAAATCCTCAATCATAATACCATATTCCTTTAGAAATTGCTAAAAAAAAATAAAAATTAAGTAGAAATTCAATTAATAATAAAATAATTAAAAAATTATTTACCTGATACATTTGTTAAGATTTCTAAATAAATGTTAATTTTATAATTTAAAGGTCTTATTGAAATATACTTACAAATATCTGAATTAGGTTCAGCCATACTCTTAATATCTGATAAAAATGATATTTCAAAGGTAAATTGATTACCTTCTAATTCTCCTTGATCATTTTTTTATTTAAATTTCTTAAAAATAAATCCCTTTTCTGTATTTTTAAATTGATCAATTAGTAAATTATAATGTTTATCACCTCACAGACATTCTAGCAGAAAATCTAAAAAAAAAACTTTCTGAAGCAACCCTTCAGGTTCATTTGAAGATATGGTATTATTAGATAAGATAATTTTTAATTCCTCATTATTAAACCTTCATATAGTTTTAGAATACCTATTTCTAATCTTTTCATTTCTTTTAAGGTATTATCAAGTATAACATGAAGTTTTGGAAATTAGTTTTTTTAAAAGATTATAATTCTATTGTAATTTAAAATTTTTAAAATGATGGCTTATTGAAACAACAGCATTTTTCAAGAAAATTCTTGAATATTTTTTGCCTTTTGTTATTCTCATATCATATATAAATTCACACATTTTATTTTCTATTTATTAATTAAAGAAAGTAATTTTAAGGTGTAAATATAGTTTATATTTTACGTTAAGTATTTAAAATATTAACCTATTTTTCAATATATTTAATTATATTTAATAGTATACAACTTTATTGAATCCTTGAAAGTTCCTCAGCTGTAGATTTGAAATAAGTCTTAATATGATTTTTAGCTTTAATATGTACAGTAGCAGTTATAAATATTCGATCACCTTTAACTTTAACTACAAGTAAGTAAATTCAAAAATTTTTTTTTATTTAAAAAATACATAACCAATTAATTAAAATTAATATATTGTGTAGTTACCATCTGACTCTATAAGTGTAACTGTATGCCTTTTCATGCTAGCTATCAAATTTGCAAAAAATATAGGTGATAATCAGTTCTATTCTTTTGTAAGTTCCTCCTTTAACCTTCTAATTTATCAAATTTTTTTTTTGTATATTAATTTTCATTAACCTCTAAATATTTTCTATCCCTTAAACTGTAGAGCAGGCAAATTTGCCTGCGAACATAAAAAAAAGTATTAAGTTTTTAATAAAAAATAAAATATTAATGTTAATAATATAATTATTATATAAAAAATATAGTTTAATATATATTTTATC
>CAJVPP010002085.1:0-16412 GCA_910592005.1 Funneliformis mosseae
ATATAATAACTATATGAGATAAATAATATAAAATAAATAAAAGAAATATATTGTATAAAAGAAATATATGTTATAGATGATATAGATGACATAGAAGACATATATGATTTTTTAGGGATCGATGTCATCCTTTAGATTATCATCATCCATGTCTTCTTTTGTGTAACACTATCATGTGCTTAAATGATAATGGCTTAGATTCTTCTCATTACGTATCTGTATTAGGAATGTTTAATGATTCCTTATACAAAATAATGGAGCTGAACTTAAGCTAATGACAGATATGAATGAGTACTTGATAGTTGAGAAGGGTATTCGTGGATGTATGACAATGGTAAGTTACCGTTATACCAAAGCTAATAATCCTAAATGTTCTGATTATAATCCAGGCAAACTAATATCTTAGATCTTATATGATGATATGAATGCTTTATATTCAGATGCGATGACTCAATACATGCCTACAGAAATATTGAAAAAAGTAAGCCCAGAACAGATTCTGGACATACAAAGTATTGCACCAGATACTGAAATAGGATATACATTAGAAGTTGATCTAGAAGCTTCAGTGCACTTGCATGATTTCTTTGCGGATTATCCTTTAGCATCAAAAAAGCAGATAGTTTCAGAAGAATGACTTAGCTTGCATAATAAAAGATTAGTATATGATAAAGAAGTTGGGAGCGGAAAATATATAACAGGAGAAAAGCTTATCCAAATCCTTTATCTCAAAAAGAACTACGTAATCTATTATCATATACTCTAGTTATACATGAAAATGGGGATGAAAGTTACAAAGATTCATGAAGGATTAAAATTTCAGCAGTCTTTATGAATGAAAGAATATATTGAGAAAAATATTTGTAAATGCAAAATAGCTAAGGCTACTGGGAATGAGTTTGGAGTTATGTACTATAAGTTAAAAAATAATGCAGTCTTCGGCAAACAGATGGAGAATGTCCGTAAACATATGAGAATAGAATTACTCTGAACAGAAAAGGATAAAAAAATCAGGCGCTTAATAAGTTTACCATTATTTGTAGGCTTTAAAGCATTTGAAGAAGGAATTACAGCAGTCCACATATTAAAGAGCACAGTAACTTTAAACAAACTAATCTATGTAGGGCAGGCAATTCTCGACATTAGCAAGGCCATGATATTTAACTTTTGGTACAATTACATAAAGCCTCACTATGAAGAAAAGGCCCGTCTACTTTATACAGATACAGACTCACTTATCATGTGGATAGAAACTAAGAATATCTATAAAGATCGAGCAGAAAGACCAGATATTTTTGATCTTAACTATTCAGGAGACTTATTTCTAATGAAGGATAAGACAAAAGGAGATTCAATAGGTGAATCAGTATGCTTAAAGCCAAAAATGTATTCAGTTTTTCCAGCAGATCATGATTCTAAAACTTCTAAAACAGATATAGATTTTGAAAAAGAGTTAGAAGAGGAAGAATATAGAAAGTCAAAGGGTGTAAAGAAATGCGTGATCAAAAGGGAGTTTCAATATGATAAGTTCTTAGAATGTCTTAGGAATAAGAAATTAACCTAGCATGATATATATAGTTTACGCAGTTATGATCATTAAATATATCTGAAGAGGGTAAATAAGATAGGGTTAAATCTATATGATAATAAGCGCTAGATCTTACTTAATGAGATTCAAATTCTCCCTTATGGATATTGGAAAATTGGACTATATAAATACCTGATAGCATCTGAAATATCTCTTGAGAAAGCAGAAGAAAGGGCTATGAAAGCTAAACTTCATGTTAAGATATAGATATTTTATAACAAATATTTTTTCAGATAAAAAAATTCTAAAAATATATTTTCATTAATTAAAGTTTTTTTATCATTATAGTAGAAACATTATAAAAATGGTCGATCATAAGGATATAGAACTTGCATAAGTCAAAGTCATAAAACTGCATTGCGAAAGGGCAAAAAATATAATAATCTTACAAAAAACTATGGAGACTATCTAAAGAAATTGCGAGCTGAAAAGAATTTGAATGACTATATTAAGATAGTCGCAGTTAAGATGTTTTCTAACGAAGAGGTATACATTCTAAGGCTAGAAAATTATCGCAAAAGATATGCAAATAATGATCTGTATGTCAGCCTAGAAAAATTATATGAGCTTTATTATTATATAGCTAAAGAAAAAATCGCAAAAGATCAGATAATGAAATAGAATAAATGTTTAGAGTAATGTCAATCTAACTGTCTTCTAGCAAAGCTTTTTTATAATCTAGACTAGTGAATAGTGAATATATAGGGAAGACAAGTTACAGCATTAACATGAATATTATATATTTTTTCTGGCATATGAGCAAGCGGATAGAAAAGTCACTATGTATACATTAATATTATTTTTTCAATTAAGAATATAGGCTCCTATAACAAAGTATGGGTTTACTAGTAATTTGCATAATATGGAAAGTTTAGATGATATTATAGAAGATGTGAATAAAAATATTAAAAAAGTGTTTTTTGCAAGGGTTGTGCCTAAACTTTGACAAGAAGTCTATATAATTGATCGTAAATTAACATTAGATAGATTGGCACGAGAACTAGAGTTTACACAAAAAGATGATTATTCTAAGCTAACCAGTTCAGAGGAGTGATCGCTAGCTCAGAAGATTTTTTGCTGAGCCATGCATATTGCCTTTGGTCAGATTATGCAACAAAAAATAAGTGGATCATCGCTTAAAAAAATAAAACATTTTTACTCTTTCTGGACTTCACCTTTAGTAGAAAATGATCCAGGTGTGTTAATATTCAGAAAAGAAATCATCAGAAGTTTTGAAGATATACTCTTGCATTTTTATTAGCTTCTTCTAATCCACTTATTTTCTGATCAGAATGACTGACAATACTAAGAACATTTTGAATCATGCTTATATTCTCTTCCAAATATAAAAGCAAATGATATAATGTTCCAAGTGACCTTTTCCCATATGTTTCTCCCTCAAGATCATGTATATTATTATATAATATAGTAAGAATAGAGTGGCAATTCACATCAAAATTTTTCTGTATATCTATTAATTCCCCTACTAAATCAAATAACAGCCTAAACGAATCTTCAAGTATTTTTCCTTTTTTGCTTTAATTCAATGCTATTTGATTTCTACTCTTAATAGATCCCTTCTTCGGGTCTGAAAATATACCGAGTTTTTTCTAAATAGCTATTATATCTTTCTTCTTATACAAAAACATTTCATATAATTAAGCTTTGCTTTTATCAGAACTAATATTAGTATTGCTTGTCATGATTGTGTTTACCTCTGGTTAGCATATATTCAATTTAGAGTCTAAAATAGTACTCATCAGCTCAGAGTAATAATTGCCAGTTCAAAAGAATTTGCTAAGTCATACATGTACTCATGTGTAACAAAAATAGGCTGATCACATAATAGGTCTGTACGACATATTAATTTTGTATATACATTCAAAAAAGAAAACATATTAACCTTTGTTCTTTGCAAAGCGCCTTAACGGCTATTTTTTCCCAAACAAATGTAAAAAAATGTAAAAGGAGGTCTAGTTTCAATATAGAACCTACCGTAAAAGTAAATACTGATGGCAAAAGCATATGCTATGAAGGGTTAAGAACTTTGTAATTTCAAGATCTACAAGAACTAACTACCTTTGCGTCTTTCTGGTAGATTTATATTTGAAAAGGTATGAGAATTCCATTTACATGTATCTTCATGGAACTCTTGACATCAGACAGCAATACTAATTATGCCTCATATTTCCTTATCTTTTCCCAACAAGATATAAAGCATGTAGGGGTATGTGAAAGTTCAGCCAACCTTCCTGCAAAAAAATTAAGGTGTGTATACTAAGAGTTATGTATGTATGGAAGCGAGTTTTTCTCACTATGGGTTCATGAATTTAGGAATCAAGATGTTTTCTGGCGCAGATAATATCATTCTCTAATGTCTTATTGTTCCTTGTGAAGAACTTCATGCTCTTTCACGCGATCAAGTTGTGCAAACAGTTACAGTTGGCAGGAGCCAAGCAGTTAGCGTACTTGAAGCTACAATTCAAAGCAGATTAGGGGTACCCTTCAATACTATTCACCTAAAAATTCATCAAGTTTATTCTAGTGAGGCGTCTATGCAACCGCAGGATTTGATTTCCACTTTTTTTAATGAACAACCCTGAGCAGACTATTTCCATGTCGTCACTCAGCCCCTCTTAGGCTCAGAATAATTTTCTTATATCATATAGCGATATAGTCATGCAAAGCGCCTTAACGGCCAATTTTTATGTATTGTAGAGTTGCCTCTGGCAACCAACGTTTTTTATTTCATAAATAAAGTATTATTTATTTATTATCCTATCAATATACGAGTAAGCGGTCACGTGTAATGATGTGATGTCTGTACTACATAAAAACCTATATTAACACTTGCGTTCCCATCAGAAATAAATGACAGATATTGTAGACACGCCTGTCTCCACTTCCTCCACAACCGCTACTGGAAATGAGAAACTCACGTTAGCGGACGAAATAAAAAAATATGACACTGGAGCCCTTATTTCGTTTTTGCAGGAACGGGACTTAGGGTTGGACTTGGACGACGAAAATATTATTCGCAAGGAGAAGATTACGGGCCAGGACTTCTTTGACTTGACCCAGGAAGAGCTTGATAAGTGGGGAATGCCAGGTGGACCTGCTAAGAGACTCGTAAAGTTTGCCAAGGAGTGTAAGGATAAGAAGTTGAGGGCTTTTTCGACATACCGTAGCTTAAAAGAAGTATTAGAAAAATATGACCTCGCATCTGAGGGCACAGAGATTATACCTCTTTTCACACCACGAATCCACGAAATCCCAGACGAAAATAAGCATCTCGAACTGTGTATGGCAGATATCAAGTTACGACTTAAAAGTTATGGAACGTTGGTAATGACAAGTTTGGAGTCCATGCGTAATGAGTACGTTTCAATATACTACATACCGCCC
Source organism: Funneliformis mosseae (assembly GCA_910592005.1). Taxonomy (NCBI): domain Eukaryota; kingdom Fungi; phylum Glomeromycota; class Glomeromycetes; order Glomerales; family Glomeraceae; genus Funneliformis; species Funneliformis mosseae. Next base: position 4,994 of record CAJVPP010002085.1, read on the forward strand.
TTCGTATCGCAGAAGATATTACGAAAAAGAAATTTAGTATGAGGCCTGAGTACGAAATAATTGGAGATGAAAGTAGTGGGCGGGTCGATTATGCAATCAAGGTAAAGCCATGTATTTTTTTACCACTCCTCCTAGATCTTATGTTGTCCTAGAGGGACCCGTTAACATACCGTAAAATATAATCTCGTAGGAATCCGATGATCTTATTTGCATCACAGAGGACAAGGTCCAGCAAAAATTAACAGAAGGCTTCGCTCAGAATATCAAGCAACTTGAAAGTTCGTTTCAGACGAACAAGAGAAAACGAAAGCGTGACGAGGACTATTTTGACTATCTGTACGGGGTTGTGACGTCTGCCAGGGATTGGCATTTTCTCCTCTATTCTCCAGGTGAAATTTTACAGGCGAGTAAGGCCCCTTTTAGCATCGAATTTGTCGAAGAGGCTCTGGTTGAGAACTCCGAAGTATATCAAACGTTGCGTAAGGGCGTCAAAAAGGTTTTAGGTATAATCATTGGCTTGTTGGAAGATAGGGCATGTGTGGAGGATAAATCAGATAGAAAGAGAGCTAGGATAGAGGGATATCGTTCGAAAAAATAGGGGTACGATTATAGTCTGTAATCATGTAGTCAATGTATCCTGGGCTACGTCCCGAACATTTTTATTTATTTTTCGCATGTAATAATAAAAATTTTTCTTGGCAAAAGTGATCGGCGTGATAAATCGTTACGCGTGATTTTTTTATTATTTATATATCTAATTCGAACTTTTGAATTATCCCATCTTGTCATCTGAGCTTGATTTAATGAAACTCTGCTTCTTCATCATCTTTACATTCATTTTTACTTGCACTCTCTCATATAATACTTTACGAAAAATACAATAAAGTCTTGCCCAACTAAATTGGGCTTCATTTTTTCGCATGATAATGTGTTTATTCTTTATTGATCATAATAATTTTTGTGTTACATTTAAAATCCAAAATGCAAAGAACCTTCTCACATATAGCAAAATATATATATACTGCATAGGTAAATTAAAACTTATTCGAGACAAAAGTAAAATTTATCATTCGTTTAAGCAAGATAAATTTAACCTAACCAAAGAGGAAGAAGAAGCTTTATATATGTAAAGTTACAGTTATCAACCTGATCTTACTTATTTCATGCTTTTGCTAAATTAGTAAACTCAACTTTCGCCGACTCTTTTGCTTGACGTTCAAGTTCCATATCAGGTATCAACTTACCATCTACCTCTATGACACACCTTTTTTCTGGATGGTAGAGGAAGTTTGCAAAACCTTCCATTTTGTTAATTCCCAATATATACATGCTTTGTGTCATTTCACACCATTCAAACAGAATATTACGGTCATCTAAAAACATAAGAGATCCTCCGTAACGATCTACAAGAAGCGGATGAATTTTGGTGATTCCATATGTGTCACTGAAATATTCCTGGTCAATTAACCAATTATCTTCATTTTCACAAAATTCACGGTACTTATGATCATTCTTTATCGATTCAACCAATTCTGACAAGCTTGGCAATTCATGCATGGCGGTACTACTACTTTTTTCAGAAGATATTCTGTTCGAGTTTTGATTTGGAGATCTGTTCTGAACAGACATAAAGTAGTCCAAGCATTCGTCTCCGCGCAATTCCCGAACATCCACGTTTCTTGAGATGGGATCACGACTCCATTCTGGTCCCGAGGGAAAAGGTGTTGGTCGTTTTCTATTCGGATTGAAGCTAATTCTTTCTTTCTTCTCTCGGTGGGAGCTGAAATTGATACACCAAATGCAACGCCTATAATTTTTTCCTGGTTCGACTTCCAAGAGACGTTGATCATTGTTGGATAACTTTTGCGACTTCCCATTATTATTATCCACCGACGAATTTGGTCGAGATGCCGAAAAAGGAATTTCACTTGGCTCAGATATGTGAACTTCGGTTTTTTTGTCTTGGGGTCTTTCTTTGGGAGGGGAAAATTGATTGTGTAGAGGTAGCCGAGGGCATCCCATGGGGTAATTATCATGATCGTGGTTCCATTCACTTTTACAACAATTGGCTGTGGATTGGGGCTGTTGGAAATTCGATTGTTCCTGATGTGCATTAAGGAACAGGTATCAACATCATGTCATACATAAAAGGAAGCCAAACCTTTGAGACTTACTTGTATGGCAGAAGAAATTGCTTGTAAACTTTCTTTGTGGTTCTGTTCTTCTGCATCATTCCTTCGATAAACATCCAGATCTATGAAAAATACTTTAGAAAGTTCCTTTTTCTTATTTTTCGTAATAAAGCTAAAGTTACCTTTTCTAGCATCCATTTCTTCCTTAATTGAAGATAAAATGTCCGTTTCTTCTTTCGTGGAAGAAAAAACATTAAGATCGAGGTTATCGAAAGAAGAGTCAACAAGGGAAAAGTTGATGTGATCCATTTTTAACGTTTACTTTATAAATAATCAGTAAATCAGTAAAAAAAAATTTTTTCTGAATATAATAATGAGTGAATATAATAATGAGTAAGACGATATGAATATAATGATTAAGAGGAGAAAGGAGTAACTGCGCATTTTTATGTGAAAATTGATTGTGCTACATACATTGCATCAGAATTCAAGTTTGTGTGACAAAGTTTTCTTACCCATTTTTTGTATAGATTTATGAGGGGCCTTACTGGAATCATGTAATGCAAATGACATAACTTTTCAGCATAAGGTTAATGTTATAAACTATTGATTTATTTCCATCACTGCATATCTCGTATAATTAACAACCGTTTTATATTATCCAGAATATCAGTTATTTGGACAAATGAAGGAGATAATGTTGTGATAATGTATTAATATAAGTTGTAAAAAACTGGTGTAGTTCTTAGACATTAGTATAGAAACATTTCACTTTGTAAAACAAAATTACAACATGTATCATGAACTACGTCCCGAACGCTATATTTATTATTTGCGTCTATTAATAAACTATTTTTTCTCAGCAAAAGTGATCTGTGTTCCAAATTGGAACAGACACAATAACTTTTTTATTTTGAATACTTGTATAATCAAAAATGGAATCTGAGATTGACTTACTTAGACAAGAAAATGTTAGACTTTTGGCTAAGAATTACAAGCTTAAGACTGAGATTGTGAAACTGGGGCAGATTATTGAGGAGAATATCAGGCGTGATGTTAGAGTTGAGGAACTAGAGCAAAAAAATAGGAAACTTGAGAATAGATTCACAATATTGGAATAGAGTTTCTTGGTGGTAGGTGAACAACTACAGAATGATAAGGAAGCGATTATAGAGGTACTGTCAGAGGTAATAGTATCAAATATTAATTTATCTAACACCGTAATAGACTAGCGAAATAATGTTAACACTAAAACATCAGAGGAAATGGAGATGGATGCTTTCTTAGTTGAAGTAAATAAGAAAAGTATTAGTGACAAAATTAGAGAGAAGAGGCGGGAAAAGAAGGTTTAGCATAAGACAATTACCAAAGACTCATCCTCAGTTATTTCAGACTTGACTCACTGTAAAGAGGATCTCTTTATGACTAGCGTTGAGCCTGTAACCCTCCCATAACAGGTAGTCAAAGAATCAATTCCAGTTACCTCTAGTAATAAATCATCTGCTAAGACATCACCAGTAAAATCATCTATGGTGGAGACTTCTGAGAACATAGATACGGAGTGTTAAAAAATTCCTTATAATCAAAAAGTGGAGCAAGATTTGAGACGAGAACTATCCTTCACTGAAGTTAGTGATAGTAAGATTAATAAGGCATTTGATATTCAGATTTCTGAACTCTCTTTAGAAGTAATTCTGATGGAATCTAGTGAAGTTACAGCATAGAATATAGTTGATCTGTTTAGAGTAGCAATGAAGCTTAGATGTAAGGAGATTTTATACTGGTATTATTACTATAAAGCATATGAGGATTGAGTTAGGGATATTAAGTCTAAGAATGGTATTGATGACAAATCAGCAAGAACATTAGTGTACAGCGAAATTAAACCCTTCTTCCTGACATTACTGATGTAAACTTACGTAAAATAACTTTCAGAGCTAAAAAAATCTATATATTGTTTGATAGGATAGGAATAAATAGAATCCAAATAATTAGCTGTAGTGCAAGTGCTATCTCGAATTTATCTGATAACCAGATCCAGGACATTATAAATGATTTTTCTAAAAAAGCTACTAATACGGATGATGTAGGTTATGAAAACTTCGTTCCAAATTGGAATGGACACGTGACTTTAAAAACTAATAAGACAGCAAATCCCTTAGGAGTGAGTTCATCGGCAAGTATATCATCTGCATTCTAATCTAAACTAACTTATGACTGATCCTATTTTAAAAACAAGATATTGATCAATATCCTAATTTATGTAGGGAATTTGGTAGTGAAAATTTTAATTATTGTAGCATTACTGACGAGACATCATGTCCATTATATAAGTTAAAGCATGATGATGAGAAAAGTATAGAAGATACATATAAAGCTGGATCTTATTTTATTAAATGTGAACAGCACGAGATTGAGATAACTGCATAGTCTTATTATTTTATAATACTACATTTGTTCACATTTCATTATATGATATTTTTTTTACAGGTCAACTACTACCTAATTAAATTTAAATTAATTTATATAAAAAGCAACATGATCAAGTCTGATAAAATATTAACTCCTGAATATTTGAATTGGCATGCCTAATTAACTGGATTACCAAGTGTTTTGACAGATAAGATTCAGACTAGCTTATACAAAAAATATAAAAAAGAAACTGGATATGAGCCATGGTAATTATCAAAAATGTATGCATCAGAAGCCAGCCTTCTCATAAATTCGAAGCCAGAAAATAAAGTATCTTATTTATCTTTTTCTAAATAATGTGAAGAAAAGGAGCCTATCACTTTTGAAATCAAACCCGATCCAAAATTAATTATCAAATGCATCTTAGAGCATTTTTCATACTTAAAATTCTGAAATAGTTTTAGAGAGATTGATAATTATATTTTTGCATCACCTCAGCCATAGAACTTACCATGTCTATTTGTGATAGAAACATGGGAATTATGGATTACATGGCGAATGGTATAGAACAGAATATTGTCTTACTTGCTTCACTTCAAGTAATAAACTCAAGTTTGCAATTGTGGCTTAGACTACTTTTAGACCAGTTATGTGAAATTGATCACCTAAAATGCGCAGTAATACAATATCTTAATAATATGTCACTGGCTTATGTGAATTTGCAGAATATTCTATGTGTAGTAGTACATCACCAGCATCTGCAGTTGTAGGATCTGTTAATAACTCTGGCCAAGAGCAATATTTTTGTGTTGCTATACTGATAAACTTTTCCCAAAGTTCTGGTATATTCTATTTCACTTATTATGCAGTTCTGAATTTCTAATATCCTGATTTACATTGCAGATCATAAGATAAGGTGTTGTTAAAAAGAAATTCTAGAATATATAATTTTCAGATCTTTGAATAAACAGTATATTTTTATTATCTTACTGATGTTAGCATATTCAGATTACGTATATAGACTAATCATACATTAATCTATTTTGAATAGGAATTAGTAATGCATGTGTGATTCTTTATCTACAGATCCTTAACCTACGATTAAGACAAATATTCTGATCTTTATTGATTACAATTGAAATAAGAATAGTGTAATAATAATCATTCTACATAATGAACTTTCTATTTTAGGGAGGCTGTGAACTTAAACAAAGATATACCACATGTGATTTTCCATTAGAGATCTTAGAAAATTTTATTATCCTACTAGCGTTAGACTAATCATCGTCTTTGAATTGACATATATAAATCTATAATAATCAATAATAAAGGATTTTTTTCCTTTTATGTGACGAAATACGTTCACTTGTGAATAGATATTATTAGTTTGAAGTCTGGTTAAACTTTGATTAAAGTCTAGTTAAACTAGGTAGTGAAAATATTACATCTGTACTATCTACCAAGGAAGTCAAATGTGAATTGAGATCCTCTGAAAGACGGTTAAGTCGAAATTCATCTATTAGTTGAAGTCAATCACTACCTATTAGCCAAATATAATCACCATCTGTTGGTCGAAGACAGTCACTTTCTGTTAGATGCTCAACAATTCTGCCTGTTAGCTCATTAAATACTAATGATAAATGGATATTTCTGATACAGAGTAGTTGGTCGGTTAGAGAAGAACTTTCACGTATGAAGAACTATTCTTATCCCTTTATCCACTACCATCTTATGATATTATCACTGCCCAAGAATTATCAAATGTGAGGGGTAATATGCAGTAACTACATTAGTCATTATAGTATTTCATTAGGCTTTTCTGTATATCACTATTATTGTTTCATTAATCAGTGTATTTTTTCTATACTGTGTTATTATACTATGAATGTACTTTGAAAAAATATAATAAAGGGCTTTACTTTGATTTTTTAAAAGTATTATGTGTTTTATGCTCTCCTTATTCTTTGAGATAATATAAATACTCTCAAACAAGATATTTATTAAAATCTCGTTTAATGGTGGCTTAGCTAGATTAGGGAAGATAAAATCTGATTGGTCGATCATCTCATGATTTGAGTTGTGAGAAGGTTGCGAAAAAGTGTTAAAAACTGTCTGAGAGTCAAGATGATACAAATTTTTATGTTATACATCATGCACAACGCCTACAGTCAAATCACATGTAAAATATAGCTGAGATATGTCACTGATATGACCCTATATAAATTTATAAATCCTGATATGCTTGTAATCGAATAAAAAATGAATTTTGGATTTATTAGCATGTAGTCTCACAAATAGGTTATAGATCAATTAACTGCTAATCAGTAAATCTGTATAAATTTGAATGATGATATTCTATAGTATAAGTTACTAAAGAATTGCTAGAATTCGCTAAAAACGCTTGTAAATTAACAATATCACAAAATCATTATAATCTACTAAAACACTTTTATGGATTTAAATAGTAGAACCCAATATAAGCTAGTTTCCATAGGCTATAGTGATGTAAACTTCAATGAATATAGAAGAATATTAGAAGCATTATATCCTTTAGGTAAACGATATGATCATGAAATATCAGAAATGTGATACTCCTGTAACCGTGATCTATTTAGAAAAATATTTAAAGAGAACTTAAGAATTCTTTTTGAAAATAGATACATTACAATGTGTGAAAAATTAATTGAAAGAAGTGATAGAGTTCATGATCTTCCATTAAATTACATATATTGTAGTATATGTGACTCCTTAATTTTTATACCTGAAAATAGTTTTAGTGAAGCTAATTATTATCGAGATAGCTACTTGAAGAGATATATTTCTGGAAATACTATTTCGAATGAACATGCAAAAAGAAAAGAAATTCTTAAATCTATTGATACAAGGGAATTTTAGATCTGGCAATATAAACAATATATATTACAAGAAGAGGCTAAAATTAATCGTTTCTATCTAGAGCTTTTCTTCTAATCTATCTCACATTCAGAAGAGGATAAATTAGCATCGATATCATATGATAATAATACTTACACAATCAGCTATGAAGCTTACCTTTCGGCCAAAGCAACTATATCAGAAAATACTATACCAAGTGCTCCAAATTTTGAGCTGGCTTATATTTCTAATGTTGAACAAAAAATAGTTTGCCGATTTTTTATCATATGTTGAACCAAAGATCTGAAACATTAAATGGGCCATCTCCTCCTCTATTGTTACAAAAGCCTGATACATTAATATGACGTAATGTAAGTACATCTGAAATTTCTAGCAGAAATACTTTAGGTGATCTTACTGAAGCATATTTCGATTCTGTGCAGACAAATGTAGGAAAAAAAATAGACTTAGTCTTACCATTAGCTATTAAGGTGTTTCACAATATCTTTTAACCAAATATTTGTATTATATATCTTAATTATATTTAGCCAAATATAGCTTATACTTTTTTTTTGCGAAATGATAGCTATATAATCTGCATATATGATCACCAAGTAAAATTGGTTGAAGGTACTATGACCTGCAGATGCTATGCATAATCTGCCTATTTTGGATTAGATCTTCTAATTTATTTTAATAGAGTATTCTTCGAGAAGTTCAAAAAGATTAATGAAGCGATCTTGGGGATTTTTGATTGCGAGATAATATAACTATCAGTTTGAGAATTTCTATGCAACTATTATCTAGCAAGCTTACAGGAATTACAAGAAAAAACCTGAATCTTTGGCAAAATAAATTTGAAAGGCAGTGAAGAATAATGATACTTCTGATAGAAAGAAATTCTTAGGTATACTTACGATCTCTCAAATGAAAATAAATCCTAAGACTCAAGAAAAATATGCTTTGCATCTCGATGAATTTGTTAACATACTTAAAAAAGCAAATGCTTATCAATACTATTCAAAAATTATAATCTAACCAAATGGGTCACAATATATGAGGAATATATTAATTATTATCCTAGTCTTTAGATAGAAAAAAAGAAATCTCAATTAAATGATCGACTAGATAAAGAAGCTCACGATCTTATTAAAGAAATATTAGAACAAAAAGGTTACAAACAAGCTTATATTTCTCAATAGGAACTTAAAATTCTTTATCTTTCATAGAGATATGTAATAGAATTATTACAGAATCCTAAAAATTATCTTATTAAAAAAATCAATGAATATTTTGTCAAAATAAAATAATATATATCTCTCCACTACTAGAGTTAGATTTTTTGACTTGAACACTTTAAGTCTTATGAACTATAGTTAGTTAGCTCAATAAGCAATATCTGGCTGATCCTTTTCTAACACTATCCATCATAATACATATAAGCATGTGCGACATAAATTAGCACGTTTTCAATCCTCGTTAAAGTATATATGATATAATAGGTGATACTCTGCAAATCATCTATAACTCTATATGACTGCTTGTGTGATTAATTAATTTTACACATAAGAAATCGATCCCCAAAATGTTTTCTATTTATCTAAATAACATTTATTTGAGTTTATTTCTTCTGAAGTATTGCGTTGTTACAGGCTATTTCTACTAGATTCTGACCAGAGTATATTTATATAATATTACTAGGCCTTTATTACTGAGCGGTTGGGCAAGTAAAATAAAGAAAAAAGTATGTATATGCATTATCTCTAGCACCTTTAAAAATGTCAAGATCTTTAATGTATATTCCATGTGTCCTTATTCTCTAATACAAAATTTTAGCATAAGACTCAATACATATTTTCCTGTCTCTTCTCCAACATGAATGCAAACCTAAAGGTCGTAAATTGAGCCATTTAAAAGGAAAGTATAGTGAAATTATTATACCTTTACATTATTTTTTTATTTCGCCTAGCAAGCTTTTTACTAACATTTAACTTCTTATTCTATCTAAATATGGAAGTGTTTCTTTTAATTAGAGAATCCCTCGATATCGTCAGAATATTCACAGTGTTATATATACGAATAGAACAAGGTGAATGGATAGGTGTCCTTAAAAAAAAGATGGAGAACTTTGAAAATATTTTGGAGTGAGTTTTAAAACAAGTCCCCTCAGATGATGTTAAGCGAATAAAGAAGCTTTGAAGTTTTAGTACTGGAAAAAAACTGTCGAAACGGGTATGATGATGAATTATTTATGATAAATATATGGATATGATGACTTATTTTTTAGGTTTTCTGGCATGTATATATTAGTGAATGTGCTATATCCGTTATATTATTACTTTTCATATGGCAGTAGCTAGTTATATACATGCTATTATAAGATATTCTGTTGACAATTGAAAGAGTTTATATGAAAATGAAAACCTAATCTGATTCTGTGATATGAAATCTAGTATAATTATCAAATAAATCTCGATGAACTAATTTTAGTAACATTTTTAGGTTTCAACTGCATTTGAAGACTTATGCTCTCTTTCCGAAATAAAAGCATTAGTAATTGATACTAAAGCTTGGCATAAAGACACAAATGCAAATTTACAGTTCTTAAAACGTGATGTTAGACAGTGTATAAATAGAAGCATGAATTACAAAAAAACCATGTAGGAGAAGATAGAAGTGGAAATTAATAATATAAATGTAGAAAATTTTAGATTCAATCATCCAATTTGTCCAGGTGTTCTAGATGTCAAATCAGAACCTTTCATAAACATTTCTGAGTTGTTTTACGATATTTTTAAGGAACCATTTTAAAATATAAGTTGGAACAGAATTATGATATATTAGATATTTGTGAAGAATTTATCTAAAATGAAGAATCAAAGATTAATGAAGACAAGAGTTTGCATGATGTTAAATTTGAAAAATGATTAAATAGTTTTGAAAAGCTTCAAGGAAAAACAAGATAGATTCTAGAATCTTTGTAAGTTTATTATTTTTTCATCCTATACTCTACCTTCTTATATATGTTAGCTTACTACTACTTTTAAATAATATTAATGGGTGGGATCTTTGTAGGCTTAAAGTTTAGAAATCACCTAAGTATGAAGCCTATATAAAGAAAGAAAAACTGATTAATGAAGGATCTTATGTCTGCGAAGTACTTGCACTATTAATAAATATAGTAATAAGTGATTTACCCAGAAACCCTACTGTATAGAACATATGGTAAGTACTATCTCTGTACTATTAACCATAAAATGTTTTTCTGTCACGCTTTTTTTTTCGCATTTAATAATTTTCCTAAATAGGGGTGAAGAGGAGAGTTCAGCTAATACTATACGAAAAGGATCTTGCAAGTTTACACAAAAGTCTGATTATATAATCATGGTACAATTGAAAAAAAATATTGAACTTGAAATAGTATATCTTGAAACTAGTAGATCAAATTTCAGCCAAGATAAGCGATGACGAGATCATAAAAATTTAATTTGATTTTCCAAGGATTCTATTGATACTACTAGGATTATTTTGAAGCTTAAAAGAATATTCAATCAATTATCTAAGAGAGAGGATTTGACCATATTTATTATTAACATTGCAGGTATTTTTACTTTATATACTTCCGCTTCTATATTACAAACAAATAGTAATTAATCATATTATTTTTATTATAGATGATGTTATAGAACTTTATGCTATGCGAAAAGAATCAAGTATTTATAAGTACTGCCTAATAGAGAAAGCAACAATCCCATTGCATATGACTTCTTCAAGTGCTATATACCCACTTATATATGTGTTAATAACTCTGAGAATAGCTGTCGCATATACAATTCACAAAATATTATATACAGAGGGTGGACAAAAGTATTCGCACACTTTTTCACTCAATATAAAACTTATAATTTTTTTGTATTAACAATAAATGGTCAATTAATATTTTATTTAAAGCTGTTTAAGATCTACATTTTGTACTAAGTAACTAGTATTTAGTTGTGCTA
>CAJVPP010002086.1:0-16407 GCA_910592005.1 Funneliformis mosseae
GGTATGTTGTTATGGTGCTTTTTGGGAGTTATTGGCTTGATGTCGAATTATATGCAAATGAAGATGTCCAGCTCAATCAGATGGATTTCATTTGGGTTAAATTTCTTTCGGTTTAAATGATATAATAAAATTTAAATAAATTCAACATATACTGTATTAAAATTTTTTTGAAATTATACAGCTTTAAGAGGTAGAGGATCCTGCTATAAGTTTTGTTTTTATGGCATACAAAGGTTATAAATCAAATTTTTTTACTAAAAATAATTGATACAAGTACTTATTAATTAATTTTTTTTTTTTTTTTTCAAATTAACTTAGTCATAGGTGCCTTGAAACAACACCAAGTCTGGCCTGTTCAAACAAATGTGTTTTCTGGTATATTAAATTCACCTACTTTGTTTGTAACATACCATTTACATTAATTAATTCATATCTTTTATATCTATAGTTGGAGGCATCATACCAACCCCGTTGGTAAGTAGCCAATAAATTTTTTTTTTTATAATAAAAAAGAGCAAATCAATATTAAATTTCTTCAATTCGAATAATTAAATTATAAGGCAAGGAGTTTATATGGAAAGTTGATCCACCAGAGATGATTTTTTCTGAATGCCTCGATAATCATTATAAGATGATTAAACAAATGAAAGGTATACCAGGCATTAAAGCAGATAGGTTTCAAGAAGCATTTAACGTCCGTCATTGTGCTTTATCATTAGTCGGGGAACCCATATTAGTAAGTCTTCAATTCAAACATTGCATTTTACATAAAAAATAAACGTGAAAAAAAATAAATTTATAAATTTTTTTATTAGTATCCACATATCAATGAATTTGTTAAACTTTTACATGACAAACATATTTCGGTAATATATATTTTTTTTCTACACAATTTCTTTTTGTTTAGATGTATCTAATATATATCATATCTCTTTAGTCATTTTTGGTTTGCAACGCGCAACATCCTTCACGTTTGAGGGCGTTAGATAAAGTAACACAACTTTATGTTAGCGTTGATGCTAGTACAAAAGAAAGTTTAAAAAAGATCGATAGACCTTTATTTAAAGATTTTTGGGAAAGATTTTTAGAATGCTTAGATATATTAAGTCAAAAAGGACAACGAACAGGTATTGAATTTAACGCGTCACATCATAAACACTCATAATTGGTAATTAAAAATAATAATGCACCATCCTTTATTTTAAAATTCTAGTTTATCGATTAACGTTGGTTAAAGATTATAATACTGAAGAGATTGCTAATTACGTTGAACTGGTAGGACGTGGTAAACCTGATTTTATTGAAGTTAAAGGGGTTACTTATTGTGGATATGGTGGAGCGAGTAAATTGACAATGGCTAATGTAAGTTCAAATTGTTTTACTAATTTACTTATCACCCTTAATCAACCTTAACTCCTTTTTTTTTTAAAAAAAAAAAAAAAAATCAGGTTCCGTATCATAATGAAGTAATCTCCTTTGTAGATCAACTTAATCAACATTTAGGAGAAACTTATGAAGTAGCAGCAGAACATTCACACTCATGTTCAATACTTATAGCAAATACAAAATTTAAAATTAATAATCAATGGTATACTTGGATTGATTATGATAAATTTTTTGAATTACTTGAATCGGGAGAACATTTCACTAGTTTAGATTACGTTGCACCTACTCCTGACTGGGCTTTATTTGGTTCTCCTGAAGCTGGTTTTAATCCTGAAGACCAAAGATTTTATAGAAAATCAAAGAAAAATAATTCTGTTAAAAATGGTGGATGTTAATTTACGAAATAGAATTATTAAGTCATTTATTTTATTGTCATTGAATTTGTTATAATTGATTCTTGTTTTTAAAGGGAAAAAAGGTTTAAAAGAATGTATATATATATATAAAAGTTCATCATAACCATTACAATTTAAATGATAAAATATATTTACAGGGTTATAAAAATATTTAGGAGGATGTGATAATTAATTCAATTTCTAAAATTTAATAAATTTATATTTTTTTTTATTATACCATTAATGCATTCCCAACCTTGTTAAATGTGGTTCTGTAGAATTTGTGTGGGAGTAATAAGGGTCATCATGATAATCTTCAGATATCGGAACGATATTTTGCTGCTGAAGATGAACTACATATGGGGGTGGCGGACTCACGTAACGTTTCATTGAGAGGGAATGTTTCGGAGCAATAGGATATGTTGTTTGCGGAACTCCTGCATAATTTCCTGAAACATATACATTACCAATAGTTGGTTGACGCGTTACATTTATTATATTTGCAGAAACATTAGTACCATTGGTTGGATAACGCGTTAAACCATTATATCTGTTTGATGGGATACTTCCAGGATTTGTTTGATTTCTAGCTAAACCGGTATAAGATGGAGACATAAAATTTGATTCCGCTTTATTCCTCTTTCCTACATGAGAAGAAGGAATTGAACTAGGTTCTGTTGGATGTCTTCTCAAACCTGAATGTTGTATAGCACTCATATTATCTGCATTAGTTGGACGACGTGCTAAATCTACATTGACTGCAGTTTGAGTTATATTAGATGGTTGACGCCTAACTTTTGTTACATTATTAGGAGGATATCTTCCTATATCGTATTGATCCGTGATGAAAGTGCCAACATTATTATTATTATTAGGTCCACAATTAACGTTCTTAACAACATCAACATTGCCACCATTACTAGCATCGCTAAGATTGCGTTGTAAAGTAGAAGACGAACGTCCACCTCCTATAACATCAATCTCTTCGTTCTCGTTAAAATTGGCTTTTTCGAGAAGATTTTTGGTTTCCTCTTCCAAGCTTATAGAACTATATTCACGCGTGCCAACTATTAATAGTATCACTCCAAGAAAGAGCTAATAGAGTGATTAGATGAACGTTAGTTCGAAAAAAATTTAAAAAAGACGCGTAATAACATACGATTCAACTTACCATGATACCACCCTCAGAACATGCAGCAATTAATGTAGCTTGTTCAGCATCTTCAACTATAATTTTGCATCGATCTAAAAAGTTGGTTTCAGGTTGACCTTTCGCGAAATTTCTTTGACATCTGCCAATGAAGTCTTTTTTATTATTTTCATTTCTGGAAAGTATAACATTAAATACACTTAAACCAATAAGAATGAAAGTAGCCAACCACCACTGAAATCGGGTGAATGCTTTTATTAATGATTTTTTACGCTAATTAAAAAAATTAATATAAGTATTAATATAATAAATATAAAAGAATAATAATGAAAAAAAATATATATATATTGTATGCCACATACACTTAATCCCCCGACAACCCCTGATATACCAAAAGGTGTAAAAACCGCATTTATAGCTGCATATCCAACTAGATAAAAATTTTTCAAATGCAAAGTTGCAGCTATAAGGTATCGAAAAAAGAAATGAAAATTGTAAATAATTTAGAAATAATGTAAGTATAAATTTGAAATAAATGAGAGTAGTATTTACGATTTTTTTCAAAATATGTCAAGAATGCGGTAACGATACAATAAACCTGTAAAATGTTGGTAAATTTCATTAATATTAAAAAAAACCACTACTTTTTAAAAACAACTTCAATATGTACCGCAAATCCGGCTCCGATAATAGTAATCACCACGCGTCCCAACATTTTATTTAGTTATTTATTTGATTTGTGAAATGCTGTTAAGACTGTCATGGAAGACGAACCGCTGTATTTCGTAAATAAATTACTCTTAGTAAAAAAAGAAAAAGGTAGTAGATAATTTGAATTGTCCCGCAATTCTCTACTTAATATCTTCTTTAGATAAAGAGACTTTACTTTGGATAAATTGGACCTGCCAAATATAAATTATCTATCCAATACGAGAGATAAAAAAAAAAAGAAAAGAAAAAAGAGAATATATATAGATAAAATGAGATTTTTTTTTGTTTGTGGACTATTGACGAACTATTACAGCGATAAGCTTTTTACTTCCTTGAGCAAACAAGGAAAATATCAAATTGTGGTGATCAAAAAAAAAAAGTTTTCGGAACTTTGTACCGTACCCAGTATGGGAGCAGTTATATATGGCCGAAACATTATTAGGAGGTTTCAATTAACACTTATTACGCGTAACAAATGATATTTGACATAAAAAAGGAACGTCTTCATGTTCTTTTTATATATTATTTATTCCTAAATTGGAGATGAAACAACCTCGCATTCGGTAATCAAATAATCATCAAACACTAAAAAGGAGAAATCTAAACTAAATTGTGTAAGACACAAGATCTTGAACACGAAACTACACAAAATTAAAAGTTGTTAATGATGTAATAATATTAAAACAATATAAAAAATTGAAAATGAAGAAAGTTCTCTTTGGTAAATTCTAGCCACAAAATTTGAAAAATCGCAAGCCCCTCTCATCACGATTAAGAAATTTTATATTTATAGGATGGCTGAATTCGCCAAGGAGTATAGTTACAAATGACATAAAATTATTTTAAAAAGCTTATAATCTAACAAATAATTTCTGGGGGAAGCGTAATTTGTGCACATGATTTGGTTGTGGCTAGTGTGGCTAAATTAGCACTGCACAAATACTGGTTTAAAAAACCGATGCCAAGGTTATCCCCAAGTTAAATATAATCGCACGGAGATGTTTATTATTACTAATGAATTTGTTAATATCTATTAAAATAGGCATATGGTGTAGACGATCTTGTTTTATATTCTTATTATATATTTAGTATACTAGATTACAGTAATTAAATGGGGCATACTGCAACAAAACCAGACAAAAGTGAACATTTTATAAATGAGAGGCTGATTATGATGTGGCTGTAAAATTGACCAGTGTGACTGATGACATTTTGAAAAGTAATAATGGTGTTCATTCATAACTTATGGACTTGTTAATTTTAATTTTCACTTTATTATACCAGAATGTGATAAATATAAACTATAACAGGGTTAATATAAAAAATATAATATGAAACTAGTTATGGACTACTTGCTAGACCCAGTAGACTTTGGTATTAAATATAGTAAAGACTATCCAAAAGCAACTGGCAAGGAAGCAAGAGCAAAATATGAAGAATATAATGACTTCTACACTACATACCATCAGGACAACCCTGAAGTGATAACAGATTGCTACGCAGAATTCCTTCAAATACTCAGTAAATAAGGTAAATAATACATGTTTATTGGGAAAATAGAGAAGCAACAGAAAGAAGAATTTGAATATTGTTACTAGTTTTGTGTTATATTGCAAGTTAGAGTAGAGCTGGATCATAGTAGAGCTAGGTTTATATGTAATCCATTAAATCAACTACCTATCTGATAGAACGAAATCTAAAAAAACCCTTTAAATATGAAGAACTTCAAGTAATTGAGAAACCTGGTAAAATTGAGTATTCACCTGATAGATTTATGCAAAAATATCATCTTACTGGATTTGTTCATTATATTCAAATTGCTAATGATAATTTAACTGAAGTCTATCAATATACTGAAAAATGTGATGGCTAATGCCTAGAAAGAACTGCATCAAGAAAATTTTTCAGGTGATAAAAATCGATAAACTTTACTTTATCAATATTTATCACCTGAAAAATTTTGATAATTAACGAGTTAAGATAATTATCGATAAATATCTGCAATAATTAATATTATATAACTGTATCAAAAATAGTCACAAAGTTAATTAATGAAATAGATTATTATCGTTAATTATCAACACTAATAATTATCAAAATTGATATTTATCGCAAGTTATTTAAATGTTATTTATTATTTTATTATATGTTTTAAAAAATATATTTATTTACAAAATATTTGTTGTTACAGTCATGTCTCAGTATTATATGCACAGACATATCTACTGAGTCTAAGTAAATACACGTATAATATTCACTTAGATACAATCTTAGACACTCATACATTTCCTCTCCATCTATTACTTCTTTATACCATCTTAATAAAATAAGATTTATTGGTTTTTATTTTTTTCCGAAAAAAACTCCAGTAATAAAAGAGCCTAAAATATAAAATTAAATAACGTTATATAGTGAAAAAGAATTTAAATAATTTATAAAGATTCAAAATACCTTTCTGAATCTTCTAAAGAAATAGCAACGTTACTAAACCATTCTTTACCATGAAATTTTCCATCTATTTGAATGATATCGGTCGATTTAACTGCTATGCTTAAATATATATTAAAATATTCAGACTCAGTATCATAAGATACTTTATTTTCTGCTAAAAACTCTTTAAAACCTTTACGTAAATTATCAAAACCTTTTTTGTACAGATGATTAATATTGTTATTATCGTTTATTTTTGACCTTTCATTATTAATTTCATTAACGCTAAAATTCTACAAAAGTTTTCTAAACCCACTAGATCTTTGTGTTTTAAATGGATTTTTGTTTAGATGCCAAAAATCGACATCGAACCTAATTATATTAAAAAATTAAAATTAATATTGATTGTGATAAAAATAGATAATATTATACGTACTGTATTTAGCATTTAAGGAACATAATTTTTTTTGTTTGTCATTCAATATGGATTTTTAACATTATCTTTATGTAAAGTTTCATAAGTTTCAATCAACATGCCATTTATTGAACTGTATAATCGAATGAATGGGATTATATGATAACGAAGTACATGAAGTTTTGGTATTTTGCAATTACTTGGAGAGTACTCAGAAAATACAGTTACAAATTCTTGACAAAAATCATTTATTAAAATCTAATGAAAAAGTATAATGAAATAAATATCATTGATCATATCCAAAGATTTTTATTAAAAATTCAAATTGATTATATTTACCTTTAATTCTATCAAATCTGTTTCTGTAAATGTTTTCTGATGTAGTTTCATATATATCTTTAAATAATTATAAAAAATACTACATAATTTTTTACATGATATTCCTCCTTCTTTATAATTATCATATAAATTATCTATAACGAAAATTAATACTTTCATTATATTTCAATAATCGTCAGCAATGAATTTCAATACATTCTCTAATCCATTTTTTAAAATTGTTAACCTCAGATATCGTGGAATAGCACAAAGTCTATGATCTATTTCCTTAACTGCTTTAACATTAACTTTTGAGTGTAAATAGCTGCGAGTAAATTTTAAGAGGTATTTTGTAATCTCAAGGTCAAGCAAATGCATTTGATCAGGAATAGTTGCTTCATAAATATTAAAATCATTAAACTTCCAAAAAAAATTGAATTTGGCATGTATTAAAAATTCATATGCTTGATTTGTGTTAATAACCTTTTGCATCTTTTTTGGTATTTATAAAATAACATTAGATAATGTCATATTGTTGAGGTCTTTATTATTTATTAAACAAAAACTGCAAAGACGTTTAGAAGTTGATAGAAGATATGTCAAGGTAAATGTTTTGACCTCTGTTATGTCAGTAAGGATGATCAATATCTTTAATGTAAATGAATATATTTCATTATTTACAACAAAATGCATATCAGCTTGATTTAATATCAGTTTCAATAATATTTAAAGACATCGTTAGAAAATTAATCTTTGCAATTTTTGAAAATATTTAGAATTTCTCATCATACTATCCTTTACTTTTAACTTTGGCAAATAACTGATAAGTACTTTAGCCTGGGGTTTATTTTGCAACCAACTTGAAATGTTACCTAGCAAAATATAAATTGGATGTTCTGATATTTTATCAAGATGATTACATATGATTACATCAGCATAGATAATAATCAATAGTAAATTATTGTCGATAGAAATGGTTTTTTCTGCAGTATACCACCAATTACTTTCAAATTGTTCACCATAAGTCTTAGTAGCTGAGGCATTATAATTTTGACGATATTTAAAGATAAATTCTTTATTAATATCAGATCATAAAAGCAGAATCTTAATTTCATTAATTATCAATTGATAATGAAGTTTATAATCAACACCTTGAAAATTGGTAATGGAAACTTCTTTAAATTTTATATAAGGAAACTCATTATTATCAAGGAATTTTCATTCTTCTTTGGCAGTTTTTGGCAATAAGTTTTTATCAACATTTTTGATTGAATTAAATAGCTTAACTAATCTATCACCACAAGAATTTGATAACTGATATTCTATGATAATTTCTATAAATTCACGATAAATGTCATTTGGCCATTCAATGCTTGATGGATGCGATTTGTCATTTATAGCATCATCTAACGTGATTCCACAATAATCTTTAAGGTTGATAAGTAACAGAAATATTAAATTAACATCAATTTCATCATCTGTTTTATGATCAACATTAATCTCATCAAAATTTAAAGCTTCAGGAGATTCTGCAGTTTGGTTTGTTATCAATTCGATTTTTTCTTCTAATATTATTGATTCAGTTCCTTCATTCTATTTATTATTTAATGAATATTAAATTAATTCTGTCTTATTATCAAATTAATCTTTATATGATAATAATCGATTAGCTTATTACCTCAAAATAATCCATTATAAAATCTTCATCCCAAAGGTTAGGTTCTTCATTTGGTATGATCGATTGGATTTCCATTTCATCTTCATTTTCATTAATAATATATTAGTGTTTGGCAGAAATATGCCATTTCAATGCATAAGGAGACGCAAAGATACATTTACAACATTGACACTTGTAAGTCATTTCAATTTATTTAGCAATAAATTGAAAATTAAATGATTGTATTTAATTGAAATTTAGTGATGATAAAAATTATTTTAAAAGAATTTGTTGTTTGCTAGCTATATATATATATATTTAGTTTTAACGATTATTAATGATCGTGATATATTAAAAAATCAAATCAATTTTAAGGAAAAATCAGTGATGTAATAATATTGTAAGTAACAATTAATGTTTGATTGAAATTGATTAAAATACCTTTACTGATGTATATTTCAAACTTTCAGTATAATAAATTTAAGTGCAAAATTATACTTTTACAATAATATAATTTAATATACTTTTAGTAATCATATAAAACGTATATAAATAAGGACAGCTGAAGATATTTCTCAAGCTTCTTTTTCCCACACTTTCTTCTTTTTCTTTTTTCAAAGCATTATTAATTTTATTTTTTTTTATTTTTATTATTATTATTATTTTTTTGAGGAACAGATGCTACCAAAATGAAAATACAATACTAGATTTAAAAATGTTAATGAAAAAACTCAGCTCTTCGGTACTGAAAACTTGCAGATAGTAATGAAGAAAAAGATTATAAAGTTTTGAAAAAAACTAACACAAAAAAATATAACAAAAAAATTAAATCAAATGTCATGTCTCTGAAAGGTAATATATCGTTCATTATTGTCACATAGTAAAATATACAATACAATATTGTCATTTTTAATAATAATCTACTATGCTATGTCTACGTTGATAAATATTTCATTATCTTAGAGAAAATGCAGCAACTAGAGAAAAGTGTTGCCAAAACTATTGCTGAATATGGTAAAAAAATGAATACCGCTAAACAAGAAAGTGTCAGTGATTTATTTAATACATTTTTATGATGATAACTATCAACAAATTAATTATCGCAATATACTATAATTTAAACAGACAATGATGATTAAAGTGATATTACTATGCTGTCTACTCATAAAGAATCACCATCAAATCCTAATTAACAACTCAGTCAACGTTTGTGTTCAAGACCAATGACTCCATCATACAGATTGATGACAAACAACGTGATTCTTTAAGATCAATGACTCCAATCGTACTGATTGATGATAAGCAACATGATTCTTCTCATTCTTCAATTATTCTAAACCTTGATCAATAGCATTCACATTACTCAAGACTAACAACTTCAATCGTCCTAAATGATGACGATGATAATTACTACTCAAGACTGACTACTTTCATTGTACCTGAAGTACGAACATTCAACATCAACAGACAAATAACATCAGGTACTACTAGTAATAGTACTAAACATTATTAAGAAAAATAGGAAAGACAATTAGAGGAAGTGTTAATAAAACAAGAAAAACAAATCTGTGCATTATATGAAATATTAAAGGGAATGAACAAAAAGCTCCTTTTGATTCAAGGACAGTT
The DNA here is from genome assembly GCA_910592005.1 of Funneliformis mosseae. Taxonomy (NCBI): domain Eukaryota; kingdom Fungi; phylum Glomeromycota; class Glomeromycetes; order Glomerales; family Glomeraceae; genus Funneliformis; species Funneliformis mosseae. Next base: position 10,092 of record CAJVPP010002086.1, read on the forward strand.
CAAGAAGCAAAATAAAGATAAAGATAATAACCTAAGTCTGAAAGTATTTAGTGTAAGTGTATTTATTTTCAAACATCATATTACATTTAAATAACTTTCAATATTTTACATTATTATTAGGAGGGATATAATACGGTATGTAATAGACTTTCCAGAAACAATGTGGCCTACTCTCAAAGAATTTAAAACTGATCTTGAAAATTGGCTTAAAGCCAATCATCCATCTTATATAAGCAAAGTAGGCGAGTGAAAATGGATTAACCAATTTTGCAACAAGCACTATAGCATGGTAATTATCGTTATTTATCAAAATTTGATTACTTTAAAATTATTTAAATATTTTATTTTTATTTTCATTATAACTCTTAAAGAAAATAAAGGACGTAAGAGGAATATATGCTGCTGCAGTCCAAAACTCAATTTTTAAAGAATTCAAATTGCAAGTAATAATTAGCAAAAGAAATGCAAACAGTATTATGAAATGAAAGAAATTGAATAAAGTTAGGGAATTCTATAACAGATTATATGATAATAATGACAATTCGATAGAAAATATTTCTAAATATGCATTTCCTAGTATTTCTGAAGATAATGAATCATTCAATGATATATACACATATACAGCGACTGTTTGTGATATAGTCTTGAACCCAGAATATCCAGATCTTGAGTGTGTGAAAAAACCTCTAGAACGACGATTTTAAGGATTCAAAGTATCTTGTTAATTAAAAGATTTAATTTATCAAATTGCAATTTATCAATTTTAATAGTAAACTAATATTTAAAAATCTCTTATGACAAATGGATCCATTGAACTTGTTGATTCTTTAAAAACATTACAAGAAGAATCGCCAGAATTTATGGCGAAGGGTACTAAGAAAAAAGTATCAAAAAAGAACAAAAAGAAGAGGAAGAGAAGGGCAAAGATGAACCAAATTATAATGAATTATTCTATGGTAATTATTTTGATTTTTTGTTAATTTCTTACAATTTTTATTAGTAATTAATTAATTCGTTAAATTATGATTAATATTAATTACTTTACTAAATTTTTAGATTAAAATGGATATTTGTTAGACTTATCTCTGATTTTCAAATTGTCTTTAGAGCTTGATTATCTTAATATTCAAGTATTCATTACCTTGCTAAGAATATAAGTTTAAATTATCTTTAGTTTCTAGCTATTTTTAGTCTCTTTTAATTGTTAGATAAAATTTTTTTTCTAACGATTAATTGTATTATCTAACATTAATAAATAAATATGAATATTTGCGATTAAATTAAGTTTCAATATTTATCATTTAAATTGATATCAATAAATTACCACTAAATTGTTATTAATATTATACCATTGAAATTACTATTGATATTAATCATATAAGTATTTTTTGATATTTATTATTAAGATTATTATCAATATTTATCTTTTAGATTAGATGTTAATAATTAATCACTATTTATCTATATCGATACAAATCGACATCTATGATTATTATCGATTTATGTCACATGATCTTTTCATCAGTATATATCCCCTGAAAAATTTTCTTGATGTAGGTGAGTAAATGGTTATATAGTTTATCTTTGGTTTTGTAAAAATAGTACGTATCAATGGGAGTATCCATTAAATATATCATAAAAAATTCAAATGATATCCTCTATGCCACCACACTACCAAAAAAAATATACATTACATTTTTGAGAATCTGCTAGGCAAAAAATTCCCACCACATAGGTTAAATTTTTTAGATAAAATGCATCTCAATAGATATAATGAGGAATTGCGTCTTGCATTTAAATATCAGGGTCCTCAATACTATTATTACAATAGACTATATCATCGAGAGAATGAAACTTTAGAAATACAAAAGATATGTAATCAGAAGAAGCAGAATATCTGCAAGAATCAAGAAATATGCCTTATTAAAGTTCTTTATATAGTTAATCTCTTGTTCTATATCAGACATACTCTAATTGAGAAAAGATTCTTAAAAGAGGTGAAAAATTAAAAGGGATTATTTTTAATATGTCATTAATAATACTTCATTTAACATGAAAATAAAAAAGCTCGAGCCAGTTAATAAGTTTATATATTATATTAATGAGATTAAGAATGCCAAAAAATATAATAGACATTTGAGTGTCCTTAATGGCTTTTTATTTTGCTAATTTGTGGCTATACTAATTTAGGAAAAACTAATGAGATTCTTAATCTCATGCTAAAAAATAAGCTTTATCGAATATTCAATGGTAAAAAAAAAGGAATACGCTATATTAAGTGTGATGATTTGCTTTTAATCAGCCATAATTTTAAGAAGCTGAAATATATGTACCTTAAATCAGCATATTAGATAATTGCAAATAGTCTAAAGCTCTATCATGAAAATATTACATTCTGAGTTTAAAGCCTGATAAAATTTCTAAGGTGAATTCTTTTTCTTCAGATAAAGATATAGTACCAATATTTGAAGATATATATACTGACCTGAAAAATATAGAGAAAATCATCATTTATTTTGTTAAAGGATGACATTATAACATCAGTTCAATATATATATCCTAAAGTTACTTTGACTGCCTAAAGATAATACGAAAAAATCTCACATATATCTACCTATTTAATAAATTATGTATTATAGATGAGCTAGTTAAAATTGTGCGTCAATATGCTAATGATTGGTATAGTATAATTAAAATTATTGATAAGTATTTATGTGAGTAAAAATTTATTGTTTTTGATCTAACTGTACCTTAAGAGCATTCACACAGAATACATGTTGGCTGGAATATGCTACTTCTTAGTGAAAATTTAACTTCATAGATGCTAGCTCTTTTTCTGCCTCCTATACCTGCATCTTCAGATTATAAATTTCACACTGCAACTTCTTATTTGCATTAACCCTCTCTCTATATTTTTTTTCTATGTCTTACATGAATTTTTTCAAAGTTCTTTTATTATAATTAAGCAGATGCTGGTGAAATACTTTAAATTCATTCATAATCTAGTGATTATTTTTTTCCTCGTGATTACAAGTAGTATTATTAATTTGAGTTCTATTATCTGCAACAGCCAGTAATACTGGAAATACATTACATTCTAGCCAGCTTTGAGGGCGTAATATTTTTTCCTGAGTCATAGTTTTTGCATTTCCTATTTAATGAATTCTCATAAATCTTTAATATGTGTCTTAAATAAGATTCAATTCGTTTAGACTTTCTGAAAATAAATTTTAATAGAACAGGATCTTTAGAATGTTGCAAGAGTCTTTGGCAAGCTCTCTTGACAAGACTTTCTGGTAATCTATTAATAATATGTTTATAGTCAAAATGGAACATTATAATAGATATAGTTTTGCGTAAAAAAAGTTTATATGCAAAATTCATCTATAAACTATAGTTTACACATCTATATTACGAGTTATATCACATCTGATAGGAAATTGATTAGGCACTGATTACGTGATTAATGATCACTAATATTATCATATGATATGGATAGCAAATTTTTTATTAATTCATTTTGTATTTGCTTATCTTTCAATTTCACAACTCTGGCTTTAAGTTCAAAATTTTCAGCCATAATTTTATCATTCTTAATCTTAAGCCTAATAATGCATATTTTCAATGGATTAGCTAATCTGAAATTATTTATTTCAAATTGCATGCTTGTATAATATAGTATTAGTATGTAAATATTTAAAATAATAAATTATATGATTTTAGACAAACCTATAATTTATTGTAGAATTTGCAAGATCGCATGATCTGGAGAAACTTTATTAATATAAAGATAAAAAATAAATAAATATTGGAATGTAACCTGAATGCATGAAATTTTTATACTAAATTGTTAAAATACATAATAAATAAAATCGAATTTCAGCACAAGAATAGTTAAAAAATACATAAAATTTCCTTTATGAGGATGAAATCGTTAAGCTATCTTCTATTTATCTGTATGATGTTGATGAAGACGCATGGTATAGTAAAGATATATTGACAATAATAATATTTTAAAAATCAGAATCACGTTAAATAATATCTTTTTAGCCAAAGAAATATTTATAGCCAGTGTAAATAATAAACCTGTAAAATTAGCAAAGTCTTCACAAAATTTGCTAAGTTATAATCTCCTACCAGACGTACTAGAATCTCAACTAAATGTAAATGGTAGTAATAATGTATTATATCTTTGCCTCTTGTAATAACATTTAAATGTAACTTTTGCTTTATAAAATTTTGTATTATTAAAAAAAAATCTCATGAAATATGATTCATGAAAAATATAAGAAAATTATTTTACTGACAATCTGGATTTCAATGATTCCAAATTGCTTCTTCTCCAGTTTACACCCTTTTTAAGTTTAGTATAGTCCATCATTATTCTCTTGCCATAATTTTATCATATTATCTAACTTTTTTTGTTTAGTACAGGATAATCGTGAGTATTTGATAAATATGAGTTCATAAACTTTTCCATTGTATTTAAATTCAAACATCATGTCTGGTCGTCTTTTCATTTGACTATTACCTTTTCTATCTATACTGGTGAGACTTTGTCATTCTGATGTACTAATGAATGTATTCTTCCCAAAAAGAAGATTTTTCAAAGCAGATCAGATTGATAGTATTATCACATTTGTCACATAAGTGCCTTCATTAAGTGAATCTTCAAAATCTGGTTCAAACGCTAAGTTATTCCAAATATTGTTCATATTATTGATGAATAATTATAAAAGTGATACATATAGTAAACTTTTTTTTTCTGATTCTCACTTATAATATATTGAGAATATTAATCGCAACTTCAGCAAGTTCTTCTCTTGACTCTTTTCAAGAACTATTGTGCTTTAGCTTTTCAGATAAACTTTCTGTTCAATGTTCATTGAAGTTTGCTATAAACTTTCTACACATTTCTCAGATTATTGCTAAATTTAGAGGTGCCATTTAATGTAACAGTTTTTAATTCAAAACTGAATTAAAAACTTGATTGCAATAATTCTCAAATCAAAAAGTACTTACTAAGAAAGTATTTTGTATTTTTAGTAAAAAGTTTTGTATTAAATCTGAATCATCGCTAATAACTCTACTAATGAGTAGGTTTCTTTACAAAAAGTTAGAAGCAGTAATCAATCTTAATCCAAGTATTAATTCATTAGAAAGTGAGGATTGTTTCCTTTATAATGGAATAATCAGTTAATAAAGAATTTAGTCTTAATAACATTGTCTACAAATATTTATCGAAAGTTTCGATCTCATATTATTTAAATTTATGTCAATTTGTTTTAAGATAAGAGGTTTCTCTTTATTCACTTTCATAACTCTAATATCCCGTAAGATACAGATGCTTTCAAAGAATATATCAAACTATGGTAATGATAGATTAAGTTATTATTTTTATAAACAAATTACCATTCAAAATTAACATACATGCCGTTAGCTATCATAAAAAAAATTATTGTCTTCATAAAACCCTTATATTGATAATAACTTTGCATAATATAATAATAACTATATATAGATAAAGCATAATATTACAGTTATCCCTTAATTGCAATCTATTAGAATGTCTAAACTGTTATGCTCACTATTTAGAAAATACTAAAACTACAACAAATTATCATTCTATCTAATGAATATTTTTTAGGTTTGTTTTATAAGGATTTACCTGAAGAGGTATTTTAAGGAATTTTTGTTGATATTCTAAACCTTGAATATAAAGATTTATTGCTGACAAAATTGCTTAATAAACCACTCCTCTCAACTCTTCTTTCAAAATCCATAGATCCTCCTCTATTTCTTTATAAATAACAGAGATAATAATAATGTGTTCTTGCTTAACGATCACTAAAAAATTGTAAATTTTCGAATATAGTTCAGAAGACATAGTTTAATGTTATTAATATAGAATAAGTGATTAAACTAAAAATTTTGTATATTTGCCATTTTAAATGATTTATTCACGTCTCTCTGAACCTGCATTCATGTTAGAAAGAGGAGAAAAGAGAAATATGTGATGCACTTTATGCTAAACTTTTGTATTAAAGAATAATGGTATGCAAAATATGCATTAAAGATCTCAACATTTACAAAGGTACTGGAGGAATATATATACATACTTTTTTTCTTTATTTTACTTGCCCGACTACTTAGTAATAAAGACCTAATAACATTATATAAATATACTCTGGTCAAAATCTAGTAAGAATAGCCTATAGTTCAATAGGAAATAAACTTATAAATACAGAGGGTGGACAAAAGTATCCGCACACTTTTTCACTCAATATAAAACTTATAATTTTTTTGCATTAACAAT